>NW_023591723.1:879495-966374 GCF_014843425.1 Jatropha curcas | reverse complement strand
TTGTTTCACAGGCATAATGCAGACATATGTAACATAATCTAATTCGCGAACCAAACAGAAAGTAAAATTCACAAAAACCCATCTACAGGGATTAAAAACCTCGCAAAGGGATTTAAAAATGAATAAAGGAGTTATGAAGAAGAGAAAATCACATTTAGGTTGCTTTAGAAGTTTCTTTCTAGGAGCAGCAGAATCAGCCGATCCGTGTTGGCTGCATGCATCTTAGTGACACCGCCGTATTGTTACTCCATCGGACGAAACAGATGCAGAGCTTGTTTTGTTGTCAAAAATAAGAAGACAGAGAGGGGATTCTGATTACGTAGAAAGATTGAGAGCGTTTAATGTAATGTTGACTTTTGGAAGAAGAGTAGGCAATGTTGGCTCGCTGAGGCCAAGCCGGCTATAAATCGCGTTACTTCCTTGTATTTTCTAAGAAAACAAGGATTTTTTTTTTTGTTTTTTTTTTTAAGAACTGAATCTGAATTTTCTTAGAGAGAAAAGCAGAGTACGCTTATTAGACTTATTAAGCCGATTCAAACTTAACAACGCACCTTTTCTTTATTTCCAAAACTCGCTTTATTAGTTGTTACTTGGTACCCTGGTTTAATGTTGGTTTTTTTTGGGATTTAATTATTATTATATGACTAAAAAAATTTTTATAAAATTTTTCTCCTTCCGCACCCCACCCAATTTTTTAATAAATTATTTTCAAATCTTATTATAACTCATGATATTAAATGGATTGGACCATAAAAGCTAATCAATCCTACTTTACGGTGGACAACAGTAAAATTCACGTGCATAAACTTTGTGACTTTAACTTTTTGTATCACCCTCAAACTTTTTTACTTCGATGCCATAATAATATTTCAATTTAATAAAATTGAAGATCTATTAACACTTTTAATTTTTAAAAATTATTTTTATTGAACACTCTGATTGTGAAAATTAGATCAATTTTACACATTATTAAAAAGTTGAATTTTATGAAATTATTTCTCAAAATCATGCTCTACTATTTTATCAACTACAGTATATAAATGTCGATTTATCAACGAGATAAAAGCCAAAAATCCTATATTAATAGATATTAAATGTTGAAAGGTTGTTGTGATATTATTCAAATTGACAAATTCAAGTGGCATGATAGGTTGTCTATTCGTTTATAATTCTGGTGCCAACATAGGTAAAGTTACAAAAGTTCAGTTCGAAAAGATATATTTATGTATTAATTCTACGCTAAATTGATAATCTCTAGCTCTTATATTTTATTATCTTTGTTTAGATGTTTTGTAAACCTATATTTGGTTTTTGAGAGCTCATTGTGCATGAAAATTCGCAAGTGCGCAAATCGAACTTATAGTAATTAAAGATTTAGTTAAGATGGTATTGTGCGATTCGTAAGATTTGTATACCAAGTTATTCCTTAAATTTGTATTGACCTATTATTATTTAAACTATCTCTCGACAATAAAGAGAATAGATTGAAAGTAATAAGAAATAAATTGAAAGCAATAAAGAAATCAAGAACAAGAATAATTTGATGAAATAGAAATCAAGAATTTGAAAGTTAATAGGGATTGTTTTAACTTCACATATTTCTATCCTGAATTTAGTTTATTAGTTTGATAATCAATTTTAATTTGTTTCTATGTAGGTAAAAACAACTCTATAAATCGCTAATAAAATCTCTCGATGTATTTTAATTAGCCTATTTTAACACCGGTTTAATTACTCTATCTTCCAATAGCGCAATCAAATATTTAATTCATACTCATTAAAGTTTTATAGTTTTATTAATGAATTCATAACCTTAAACTCGTTTAACTTATAAACATCGCCCAATGGATTTTTTGCAAACCATAAGCTTCTATATTCATAGTTATTATTCCCATTATGTCATTTATTACTCTGGTTGTGGTTCCTCATAATCAAAAACGCTTTTCTCTCGTAGTAAATTAATAAAATAAATCAAAAAATCCAGAGGAGAAACTTTTCTTTTGTGAAAGTAATTGTAAGTTTAATAATAAATTATTATATCCTTGAACAAGAAAAAAATAAATCTAATATTTAAATTGAATATATGAAATAAATAAACTAGCATTGGAATCCTAGTATATGTATTTAGTTCGACTTAGTAAATTAAATAAATATTCAAATTAACTTTGTGAAAAAACAATATCATAATAATATGAATTATATGTAGTTTTAGTGTTTCGATATGAGTAAATCAAATTAAATTTCAAATTTAAAATCTTGTAAAATTAATTCCATAATCAAATATGAATTAATGAAAATTTAAAAAATAAAGGTTTAATAGTTTAAAGATTTAAAAACTAGTAAACGGAATAACATGGAACAGCTTCCTTGATTCTTATAACACAAACTTGAATGCTCGATAATCTTAAAAGAAAAGAAATATCTTTAAATTAATAAGAGTAAAAATATAAGTATCTAAAATTCGAGATTCCAAGATATATTCAATTGTTATAGGTGATTCTCTTTATAAACTTCATATGTGTCCCTTTTGATCCGAGTAGTGAAACCTAATTGACCTAATTAGGAAGAAATATTAATTTTGAGTAAAACTGAATTTTGTATTGGTATTTTCTTTCCCCATTCATGAATCTTCTTTGACTGAAATAGGGCTTGGAAACTCAAACAAGGTAGGTCTTTTGTTGTTTCCATGCCAGTTTATGCACAAGACAATGCTCGGGCTTCAATTCCTACATAGACTATAACTAAATTCGGGCCCATTTGAATTTTCATGCTTTCTTGACAGACCATGGCCGTCTGACACTACAGGCTGTGTTCTTTTACTGACTTGAATCAATGTTTGAGTTTATCTTCAATTTTAACTCTAATCTTCTTTGATGCATAATTTTGGCAATTTTCCTACTAAAGAAAGCCCCTCAAAATCAGCTTATTAAGAAAATCAAAGAAATTTAATTAAAAATATAAATAAATGTAATTAAAAATGAATCAAAGTAAGTAAAAATACTAAAATCCTAATAAAATTAACTAAAATACTAATAAGATATAAGACTTATCAAAATTTTCCCTAAACTTAAACCATTGCTTGTCCCTAAGCAATAAAGACTAAAAACAAAACAAAGAAAACATAGTACTAATTAATCAAACTAAGTAAAAAGCTAGCTTATATATTTTGTGTTGGGGATAATTATTCATCAATCTCAAAATAATATTCAATAATCTCCTAACATGAGAATATTAAATTCTAAGTGTTTTCCTAACTAATTTGTTTACATATTGCAAAAATTACAATATATTTAACAAAACAATATTTACTTAATTAAAACATAAGAAATAAAGGTTCTTTAACATCTAATTAATTGGTATATCAAAACTATTGATTAAAGTGAGGAATTTGAAATTTTCCACAAAAAATATTACTTGAAATAAGATTGTTTAACAAAATAAATTCAACATTCGCCATAAGCACTTAGTCTTCCTTCTTCCCTATGCAATTTTAAATGCTACATAGTTTTAAAGAAGATCAAAAAAGTCTTTCAGATTAAAGGTTGGTCATGGTTCAGGGGTAATTTTGATGGATTCTCTTCCGCAAAAGAAAGCGGGATATAAAGGATAGATACAAAAGGATGTGACAAATAATGTGAGTGAGATATCAAGATTATGATATTACAAATCAAAACAATATATTTTATTGTATGGAGATATTTAAACTAGCTCAATAATTAGAGATCATTTGGAAGGTTTTTAATAATATTTTGCTAACTTCTTTCCTTGCTTTAATTCCGGCAAAAACTTGAGTTGTTTGAAAATGGCTTGCTTTTTCAAATGGGGGAATTCTTTTTGAATTTTTAATTTCTGATTTTTCTCTCCAAGCATGCTAAGTAATTAAGAAAATATTATCCCTTTGATTCTCTTGCTATGTTTAAATAAAAAAATCAAATCCTTCATCAAACATTATTGCACTTAGGGTAAGGATTTTTCAATTTGGTTAATGGCAGGTTTTATGAAGATAAGCAAGGAAACTTCTTGGGGAATAGGCTTCAAATTAGTTTACAAAGGTCATAATTCAACTTAAGGGTAACTAGGCTAAATATGAAGTTCAATGAAAAATGCTTAAAATCATCTCTTCCTAAAATGTGAGCATTTAAAATTTTGTCTCAAATGAAATTCTAATATGTTCTAGGAATGTCCAAGGTTAAATAAATTTGTATCAAAAGCAATAATCTGTTTACGCTAATAAAAAATCACAAGATATTTGTGCTTGATTGCATTCTTAAAAAACAAACGGTTTTTAAATCAATGGAATCATATTTTAAAGTTAAAAAATAAAAATCAAAAATTAAAGCTAAAAAACAAATAGCTTAAAAAAACCAACTTAACTTATTCAACCATATATTTAAGCAAAAATTAATTTTAACAATGCTTGTCCAAATTTTCCTTCCCAACTTAAATTTAAGCAGCATTATTCCATATAAATGTGTAAATTAAATGTAATTCTCCAAACGGTAAAAGATTTTTCTAAACATAAGAGTAAGAATTGAGTGAAAATGAATGTAAGGTTAGGAATCTCTTTAACCCAACCATTAATATTTTGAAAAAGACAATGAAAAAATTTAGGAAATATGAAAGTGCATGGAATCCAATAGCTAAAGAACTGAAAAGAGAGGAGAAGAACTACATAACATTATATTATTAATACAAATAATATCTAGGTCAATGAAAGGAAAAAATAAGATATCCAACCAAAACAAAAAGTGAAATAATTTAATCTAAAAGAAAAAAAAGGTCCTAAGAAATATAGAAAAGACAGAAATCAAAACTAAAGAATTAATTTACTGAAACAAAAAGCAACAAGGACAAAGCAAAAAACTCAATCTCAGCAGGTAGTTGGTGGAGGGTGGTTGCAACATGTGGATGATGGCGTCTAAAGCTAAGCAGTCAACCTCATGTACTGATTTTTGCATTGTGTCAAGTACGGGAAATGATTGCTTCTATAGGAGACGTTCCGAGGCTAGTTAAAATTAGATCAAACACCATAATCTCTCTGTGTTGCACACGATCACCTAAACATATCCATTCATAGATAGGATGCGAGCCAATGACCGTCATTATTTTAAAATATTGATATCGTCTTGTATCTGTCGGTCGTGAAAGGAGATACACTAAAAAAAAAGCAAATTAAAAGTAGGAGGTATAGCCTCTAAATTTAACTCCACCGCTCATTCTCCTTCGACTCCTAACCCTCTCAGCCTCCTTCTCATCTAAAGCATCTCCTCAGGTTGGTTTTTTTTGTCTATTCACACTCCAGCCAAATCCGGTATAGTATCTTCCACGTTCCTAACTTACCATCCTCATTCAGAGCCAGCACTGTCATGTCTAGAATGAGTATTACTTTTCGTTATCTAACATATTAAAGGCGGGTTTCCTTTTGGTTAATAACACATGAAGATATTGCCCAATCCTTAGTAACGAAACTCCTCATTACTATACCTATCCGTGTTTCTCCTTTTGCTAACTTTCTTTCATCAAAACGCCATTTCAAATATCGCAATATTGAAGCCTAATCCCTATCTCAATAGCCCACAAAAAAAATACAATTTCATATAAACCGCCATAACACTAGATTCAACTATTCTTTTCTTCCGCAAAATTGTTTGAGCCAAAATCTATGAAATATAGTGATATAGCGGGATTTTCAACACACTAGTTGTAAACGCCCTAATTTTTTTCTGTGGTTGATAGTAGTTTATTCTGTCTGTGAATACGTTTACTATCGGTCCGGGAGTTCGGTAATTAATTTTGGTCCTAGAAAAATTATTATATTTATAGGTAATAGGTTTCTATCACATTTTTGGAGCATGCATGCATGGTTTTTATGGGTAGGAAAAGTAAGTAATGAATAATTTTTGGAGAATTTTAGAGAATTAGTGCGTAGTGACCTTAAGGGTGGATATTTAATGAAGGAAATTAGAGGCAATAGTTGTGTGGATGAAAATTTGTATAATGGTGTTTAGATTAATTAAGGATCTTTTCAAAGAATTTAGTTTTTTATGGAGTATTTGAGAAAATTTTGTTGTTGTTACAATAATATTTTAGAAGGAATTTAATTTGGAAGGAAATTGTAGACATTAGATTAGATTTACAATTCAATCCTAGCGCCATCCAATTTTTATTGGAGTAAATCATTATCTCCTCCATTAATTTGGGCAACCACTATCCTTCTTTCTTCTTTTCCTACGTCTTTTCTTCTTCTTCTTCTTCTTCTTCTTCTTCAATTTTTCCTTAGTAAACACATACAAAAAATCAACCGCATACACTTGAGTTAATTAAGACATATTAGAGATTGAAGCTTAGCAGAAGTAATATTTGGTGACTAATTTCAAAAGGATTTGGTGATTTTTCCTAAATTGTGTTAAGTGAATTTAAGGATATAGGTATTTATGTTGGTGGTTTAGAGTGTTTCTTTTATGCATATACATGCTAAATTCATGCTCTCACTTCTTCTTTTGTTTGTGTTTTCTTGTTTGATTTTGAAGTGTCTTACATGTAAGAGGGTGGAGAGCAATTCCCACCAAAGGTATAAGGCAAGACCCAAAGCTTTGAGCTTGGTTTAAAGCTTGGTTTGAAGGTTAGTGCAATTATACTTTCACTTTTTAAAGGGTTTGTTTTTACATGGTTGGGCTTTTTGAAGATTAAATTTTGGGAATTTTTGTAAATGTATCTGGTTAACTTGCTGAATTCAAATGTTAGATATGTTCTTGGCCGTGAAGATTAGAAACGACCCCTTTATACTCCCCATCTGTTTCTGACTTCTTCATGAAAGTTTCAGCTCTATTTCTTAGCTTTCCAAAACATATTTTTATGTCTAATTCCAGTACTTATAGCTCAACTTATGATTTAAATACCAAAACTGGTTCTGTTATGGTGTCTTACCAGTATATCCGAAATCATTGCCCATTTTGACCACTATAATGACATGATTAGGTTCTTTGTTATTCATAAAAGTTGTTGTCCTGTGTCTTGAGAATTCTCTCGTTCTGGATTGGTTTCATTTGAGTGTTTGGTGAAGTAGGAATTCAAGAAACATTGGACTTGGTTCTGCTGGGCGTAAAACACCCCAACTGACTCTTTTTGTGACAGGCTCCAGGTATTACTCAATTGGAGTGCCCCATTTTGACCACTATAATGCAATTATTAGGTTCTGAGTTTATTCCCATAAAGTTGTTTCCGCTGTGTCTTGAGAAATTCTCTCGTTCTGGATTGGTTTTTTCATTTGTAATGTGTTTTTGGTGAAGTAGGAATTCAAGAACATTGGACTTGGTTCTGCTGAATCGCTGAATCAGGTCTGATCTGTTGGTCTGTGTTCTGAGCTTTTGTTTGTTATCTTACTCTGTGATCTGGGCTGTGGTCCCTTCTGAACATTTGTAGCCATTTGTCTTAGATTTCTAATGAATCTGATTTCATTCAATTTGAAGACCCATAACTCAAATTATGTGTTAAAAATCCAGCAGAGGTCAAGTTTTGGAAATGCTGAAAAGTTCTTCATTTATGTACTTTTATACTATATTAAGTATATATACATTTATAGTGTTTTGAGTAAAACTTTTGAACTGATGAGTACTAAATGAAGAGGTTTTAGAGGGTTTTGATTACAGAATTGATGCTTTTGTGAAAGAATGCTTTTGATTTAGGCCTCTAGCTATGCATGATTGAGACGTAGTATGATGAGAATGGATTTTCTTATTGTGGAAGCTATGATCATATGCTACGGGTTATCAACCCTTATAATAGCGACCGCGCTTATTTGTTGTGATGGGGTGGGTGCTTTATAGGCACGGTGGTGCTTTCATCCAGCGCCAACGATCTGTGGGTGATTGGGGGTGTGCTTTCATAGGCCACCGGTGGTGCTTTCCATAGGCCATGCGAGTATGTGATGGGGGTGGCGCTAACATAAGGCCACCGATCAAATCTGCTTTATGTCATTCTGTATGAGTATGAGCCTTAAACCGAAATGAAATTTTATTGTTTGTATAAAAGAATTGAAGCCATATTTGTATTTTATAATCTTGCTCAATTGCTTTCAAGTATTGTGAAATTAAATGAATTTTTTGGCGGATTTTTTTCGGTATTTAATATAGTTGAGTAATTTAAAGGTTTTGCCTTGGGCCTATATTGTTAATTAATTGTTGGTTTTTAGCACCACTGAGTCCCTTCCACTCAGCGCGTTGATTTTTTATCCCGCGCCAGGTTAGGAGCGAGGGTGTTTCTTCAAGACCAGAGGACGAGCATCAGAGTAGATATCACATCTTGGGTAGGAATAAATTTTTTGTAAATGGTGATTTTTGGCATGTATATACATATTAGTGTGTGAACGTTGGATATAATAAGTTTGTCATGTATTAAGAGTTATGGATTATTTAAAGAATAACACTTATTATATTTTTGGTGTATGATGATTAGAGATTCTTGAAAAGAATGGTAGATATATAGATATATATAGAGATATATAGATAGGATATTACGCAGTGCTTTGTAGTATGTTGTTGAATTGGGAGTTTGGCGTTAAAAAAAAATTGGGAAGTGTGTATATTTTTCTTTGTGTGGCCACCAGTAAATTTTTAGGGGAAACTCTTTGTGGAATTTTTTTCCGTAGGAATTTTCTTAAACCATTATTTTTGTAAAAAAAATAAAAATTAATTAAATACAAAAAAACTGGTAACTTACTTGCCTTCCTTATGAAAATTTCACTCACTTCTAATTTGTGGATCCCTTTGTGATCTAGCTTTTATAGTGACATAAGATGGTGCTCCGGCACCGATTGTGGCATCCACCGTCTGGTTCTCTGAGATTGGTCTGTGGGTGTTACAGCTCGATTCCAGGATCAGATGAGAAAAATAAGAATTGCTCGTTTCTACAATAAACGAGTACATCCAAGGGCATTAAAGAATAGAGATTTGGTCTTGATCAGATTATTGGATCACGAAGCCCAGAATTATCCTGGTGGGAAATTTAAACCCAACTGGCATGGACCGTGCCGCTGAATTAATCACCATGGAAGGGGAGCCTGTCAACCGAATCGTCAATCAGGATCAAATGAAAAGATTTTATGCCTGAAATGATGATTTCGATTAAAAAAAAATAATAAATTTTTTAGCTAAGTTGAAAACCCGAAAGGGCGGCTTAGGCAAAAATTAAGCTCGCTAGGTTGAAAACCCGAAAGGGCGGCCTAGGCAAAAAGTTAGAGCATGAATAAAAATGATATGAATAAAATGATAATAAAATAAAATTTTCGGGTCAACGCGTGGTGCTTAGTTTAAAATGCAAGAATCCATGCATGCCGTTCGTGGAAATAAATTTGTGATTGGTTGCTCAATTTCATCAACTCGACTTGAAAGAGAATAGGAAACCGAGTAGTTAGAGCAAAATGAAACCATTGTATTTTGTACTAGAATAAACTTTCTTTACTTCTGTATAATGTTGAAAAGAAGTAAGATTAATAAAAGATTTGAATTTCAAAACTTGGTTTCTTGTTTTGGGGTTGTGGTCGAACAATGCAAAACCTTCCTCTCTGCTTATTTAAATAAAGATCGACTCATTTGGTGTGAAATGTCTTGGCTGTTGGCCCCTGCCTAAACAAGGAATTCCTTTAAGACGTTGATCAGAGGAACGAACACCATTTTCTCAGTGATTTCCCTGGAAGGATCAATAAAACCATGAATAAACCTTGACACTTGCATAAGTTCACTAGGGTTCATGCAATACATAAGGCGTTACATTTTGTTATTTTTGTCTGATTTGGTGCAGATAAATAAAAACAGTTAAAACAGTCACCCCATTCTTTGTTATTTCCTAGTGTAAGCTTTTATCTTTACAGAATAATCTCTTTCTTATGAGCTTTCATTTATTAACCCGAGGCCAGGAGGCCCAAATAGCTAACGCAACAAACGATTTCGAAAGAAAAAAGTTTGTTGTCTGTTGTTAATTCATGTGTACAGAAAAGCAAGAATTAATAAAGACAGGATCATCGGGATCATTAATTAAAAGGAGAGCAGATACATTCAAATAAAAGCTCATGGACCGAGTACAAAAGAAAAGCAACAAACAACAATTTATTCTAGTGGGGCCTATCAACAGAAGCCAAGTTTCACAGAGCATGACATCACTATAGGGTAAAGAACCAGTTGGCATATACGGGTGTCACGGTGTCCTGTATCATTCCTTCATCTAAATACACGGTGTTTCAATTTAGCCAACGGTCAGCCAAATTGGTCAACAGATGTGGTGTTATTAGACCACTCTCGAAGTTATGGACTCTGGGAACACGCTGTATCATCACATACTGACGGTTGATCCTGTCTGGGAAATAGGCCATAGAAGGCCAGTCTAGACTGGCATACAACACATAGTTAAGATTCATACTTCCGGTCGTGACCAGTCTAATCCTCCACCAAGGACAAGTCCACCAAATTGTAGGGTTCCCCCCAAAATCGAAGCGTCTTCGAGACCGAGATTGAAAGATGGTAGCCCCATAGGTTGGAATTAAGCGAACTGGAACCGGAGGAATCAGGCTTAATTTGTCCAGAGCCCAGGCTTGCAATAGCAGCGGACAGCCGCGATGATGAACATTGAAGTTGGCGATGTGAAGGGCAATATCCCTGACCCAACACATTGTTTCTCCCATGATCATCATAAAGACAGTACGATGGTACAATTGCATGGTACAATTGGCATGTCCCAACGAACAACCGGTCCAGAAGTCCAGACAATTCCATTCCGGGTTTGACGATTCTTTCATGGCTACACATTAAAACAGCAAAAAGCAGCAAGCTTGCGGATCCACGAGAGATCTAGGACAAAACCCTGCTCAGGAAAGGTTCCAAGGGAAGACCTTGATCCACGTTTATGCCTTCAGAAAGGTAAACTGGACACAAGGCCGTAATCTCAGCTAGATAATACCTAGGACCTGGGGGTAAAGCCGGAGTTTCGTCTTGATCAGGATGATGATCCATCACGACACACATCTCCTTGTAGGTCGGAGTTACTTCAGAGTCTTCAAACCGGAAAACCATGGTGTTAGGATTAAAATGAGTGACGAGCCAAGATAAGAAACCATAGTTGAGCTTTAAGTCTTTGAAATATTTCAGCCAAACGAGCTGGTTCATAGGAGGAACTTGCCATAGATCGTCAGGAATGGATTGGACGAAAGATGAGACTTGATTTAACAAAGGATGAAACTTGTTTCTGAAGGCCATGGAAAAAGGATTATTAATGAAACTGATTGCTTCGAATGATTGGATGTGAAGGAGAATGGAGTGAAATCTCCCATTTAAGATAGGGTAAAGGGTTAACCGATGATTCGAGCATGTCATTGGTCCGACTATATTTATCCTTTTTTGTTCTCTAGTGTATTTTGTTGTATTTATATTTATTTTCTATTTTTTTTTTTTTTTTTTTTTTTTTTTTTTTTTTTTTTTTTTTTTTTTTTTTTTTTTATCGTATGGACTGCTTGGGTTGGTGAGCACTTAAACCCGCCATTAATCAATAAGAAGGACGGTTTTGTACCAATTCAGACGATGAACTCTTTAATGACCGTGGGTTAATCGTCCCGCAGGTAATACTACGACGATCCACTTCTATTTAGTAATTGATTTTTTGTCATATTTCGTTTTAAATCCATTATTTTATTCTTTATTTATTTTATTTTATTTCATTTATTCATTTATAATAAATCGGTCCATGGATTGCTAACAAGGTGAACCACCTTTGTAAATAAATGGGACACTGCTATTTTGTGCTTTTGTGTGTTTATATTTTATTTTTGAAGGAAAAAACATAAACACATACGACAATGTAATAAAAGCAAAATATTATGGAAATATAAATAATATCATGAAAAATAATGATATAACTGTACAGTCATCCTAAAATAATAAAATAATATAAAGCTACTAAATTTTCAAAAAGTGTCAAAAATGGCTGAGATGCAGAGCAGGACTATCGCTGCCTATGGCTCGGACCAACAGCCGCCTGAGGGGGCGGAGACGGTGAAGCATCATCGGAAGAAGAGCCGTCCTCATCCTCCTCGGAAGAGTCGAGCGGGATGCCCTCAACCTCCAGCCTCGTCCGAAGATGCTCTAGACCTCCGCCTAGAGTTCGCTAAACAGCGCTAGGCTGACGAGATGATGCCTCCGCAGCCTAACCGATCTCAGGTCCTGAAAACAAAGATGTGTAAGGAAAGATAAAAATAATAATAAGGAAGAGGATAAGACAACAGGAAAAAGGCTGTACTTACCGCGCTCATGTACATCAGAGTAAGCAGCCGCCGATGTAGGAAAAAAAAAAATTTCCCCCGGGCAAACACCGAATCACTGGCAAATCTCCTGGTACTCTGGGCCGCACCTGCAACAAGAAAAATCCATTCAAAAGGCTATTCAGGTAAAGTGCTCTTAACTTTGTTAAATCGGTTTACTAGACTACATGTGTTAAAGTATGCTCAGGGTCCACGCTGCACCGGAGGAGGAGCCGCGGATCTAGCAGGATGATGATGCTGATCCCAAGCCTAGACGGGTCAGCACCACCTCCATTGCCCGGTGGGAACGCGGTACCGTCAACCTAAATACTACACCGGCCGGTCCAGCCGGAGCAGCCCAGTAACTCGCCCAGGCGCGCTGCTCCGCCCTATAGTGAGCCGCAGTCTTATGCGCTCTTCCGCTCCTCATAAGTTTAGCAGAGAAAGCAAATAGTATCAGTGAATCTAAAACGTGAAGAAAATAATAATGAAAGTAAATAAGACCGAAGATCAGAAAAGTCACTTGGGTGTACTCGAGGATCTCAGGAAGCCGTGCCTGCATCCGAGAGGAGAACTAGGTAGGGAAATCACCAGCGGACAGAAAATTGTTCACCGAGAAGCCCCTGTACTCCACCTCCAGATCCTCCCGGGTCAAGCCCTCCAGAAGGCACATGTGACGAGGAGGGGCGTGAGGCAATCGCCGCTGTGCTGGAGCCACCGGGGTGTCATAAACCCTCTCTCCGAGGAAGTACCGATCAGCCCAGTACCCCCGCATCAGCAGCCTCGACCGGGGGTGTGCAAACTCAGCCACCTCCCAGCACCGGGTAGGTTCCCCTCCAAGCATCGCAAGTCCCATGGAGTCGGAAAAGCCTTACAAAAGAATAAAAATCAGTGATTGTTTGTTGCATAAAAGAGAGGGAGGGGTCACAAGAAAAAGAGGGAAAAGATAAGCTAAATGTTTTCAGAGGTTCTTTTTTGTACTTACGTCGGACACAAGCTCCGGTCGTTAAGGAAGCTCGCCAAGTACTTCAGGATCCTGCCACTGGCATAAGTGTGATGGCAATGGGCCAATAGACGAGGATCCTCCTACGACTCGGTCAGAGAGTCCACCTGCGTCACCGCTCGGACCACCCGGATAGATACGGTACTCGTATGACCATACCTGCAACAGAAGAAGAAATGGTATCAGTTGGTTGAACGGTTGAGAATGAGAAAGAAGAAGCTGAAGAGTGAAAGAATGTTACCTCCAGGGGCCGGATGAACAGCCAGTTTGACTCACCGCTACCACAGGTCCAGGCATCCAGACCGTGATAGAGGTGAGCCAAAGCTAACGTGGCCCAGTCGAAGGACCCGACCTGGCTCAAATCCCTCAGACATGCCAGCACCGCCGGGTCTCCTTTATTCTAGGAGGTGCATAGTAGCTGGGATGATATAATATAGAACAGGAAGGACCCAGCCGCCTGGTCCCTCTCCTCCCAAGTGTATGTAGGAGCAGCAGGACGGGCATCCACCGGCAACTCCCTCCAAACAGCCAACTGTGAATACTCAAATTTTGAGGCTCAAAAAGCCAGTTTGGACTGCAAACAGTCCGGCCGGACCGGAGGCCATTTTGGAAATTTACTAGAAGTATGCCAATATGGTACTTAAAACGTCCGAAAAATTACGAGAATCATAGCACTGGTCCCGGAATAATTTTTGGAGGTTCGAAACTTCCGGAAAAGTTTTTTTTTCGGACTGCAAACAGTCCGGCCGGACCGGAGGCCATTTTGGAAGTTCACCGGAAGTATGCCAATATGGTATTTGAAACGTCCGGGACATCGCGAGGATCGCGAAACTGGTCCCGGAATATTTTTCGGAGGTCCGAAACTCCCGAAAAAGCCTCCGGAACGAAAAATTAGCACCGCCGAACAGTCCGATTTTTGCCTATAATTGGGCCCCGAGGACCTCAGTTTACTCCGTCAGTCTGTGTTGACTGGACGCTCCTTCCTCCCCTAGCTCCTTGCGTTTATCCTTTTACTGCTTTTCTGATTTTAATTTAGCTTTTATTGGCTTTCTTGCTTTGGTAAGTGGTCATTAAAATCAAATTAATTTAATTATTCCCTTAAACGAGGAGCTTAACCTGGAGTTAAGAGTGGTCTCCGACGATTAAAATCAGTAACGATGAACTAACATCTGCGCTATTTATTAGCACTTCATGCATGCTTCTCTTCTACTCCTAATAATTCTACAACCTGCATAAATGCAATTCATTCATCCAAATCTGGCAAATAAACTGCCTCAATCAAATATGAATAAGCTTAAAATACCGGTTAATTAATAATCGTGGTTATTAATGCTAATCCGGACCAGTAATTGGCTAAAAGCCTAGTTAATTAATCTACTATGGTTTTAATTGCCTTCATTTCGAACAGTCCCTTTAAGTTCAATTAATCAATAATGTGGCTAAAAAAGCCTTATCAATGCACTTTCTTGGCAACAATGGCCCTACAATTAAATCAAGCCACATTTTTGGGCAAGCAAATTTGCTCACTTTTTTCAATCATTTTTGCAACAAATTGCCTATAAAATTAGATTAACCCACTTTTAGTCAGCAAATCGCTTAAATCAGAAAAGCTTTGGCAAAACTGCCTTAGAATTAATCAATTCTTTTGGCTAAAAGCATTCAACAATCATTGTGGCGACAATCGCTCTGAATCACATCAACTTTTGGCAAAATTGCCTCAATCAATTCATTTTAGCTAAAAGGCCTTTAAAAATCATCATTTTGGCGACAAACGCCCGAATAATCACTTTTGGCAAACAAATTGCCTAAATTCTTTTAGTAAAAAACCAACTTTTGGCACAAATGCCTTAATCACTTTGGCGACAAATCGCCTAACCAATTTTTGGCAATAAATTGCCTAAATCACATCTTTTGGCAATAATAATCCCAAACATCAATCAATTTCGGCGACAATCGCCCAATCAACATTTTTGGCAATAAATTGCCTAAATCATTCCTTTTGGCTAAAAGCCTTAAAATCAACACTTGTGGCAACAAACGCCTAATCAATTCTTTGGCAAAATGCCTAACAAAATGCACGAAGCATACACACACACATGCATTAAGCATACCAATTCAAAGCCCTAGCCCTTCAAGGAAGGCCTACCGAACTACGTTGACTTTGATCTTCCATTCAAACGGAAGTACGTAGGCACGTTTGGGATTTAACCCCAAGCGGCAAGTCAAATTCACTCAAACATTTTTATTTGGTCCAATTACATCCATTGCCTTGCAAAACATTCACTCATCAATTAGTTCATCAGCATGACATAGTCTCGGGATCCACCTCGAGTTCGTAGACTGTGCCTTAAACATTGGGATAATTAATCTAATAATTAGGTTAATTAAAATTGGAGTCACTTAGGTCACTTAGGGTTTTTTCCTAGTTTACCCATAATTAAACAAAGGTGGCACTCACACCAACTCACGTGCATTTCTGCCCTTAGTCACATGCATTCATTGCTCATGATTTGGCGGTGGGGGTTCACACCAGCCTGGTCCTTTGATCCTCGTTCGGCCAGAACCAGAAGACCACCTCATAAGACACGTTTATCCCTGCACGGCGTGTACCGGGTCTTGTGTGGTTGACACTCAAGCAGAGACGGACTAGCTTGAGCTCCGAGAGTAGCGTCTGGTACAGCATTCCAGTGGGGGAACTGGGACCAGTGAAAGCCAAAAGGACGATGATGCAGCGTAGTCTACAGGGTGTCAGGGAGTCATCCGTCGAATCCGAAGACGAACGTGTTGCGTACAATCGTTCCACCGCTCCATCAATGCATATCGCATAGTGGGCGGGAAACGGGGCTGTGTGCCAGCGTAATCCATGCAGCGTAATCCCCCGAGCCTGCAGCGACACCGCAGCGACGACCCGAGCTCGCATAGGCGGGTCCAGCAAGACCCAGAAGGCGGAGGCATTAGTGGCTGATCCACCCGAGCGGGCTTTGCCCAGATCAACCTGTAAGAAAAATTTCCAATTTTAAATAAATATTGTACTAACGATTATTCATTTTTATTCTATGGCAGAAAAAATAAAAATCCAAATCTTGGTTTGAACTGTAGCTGCTTCACGCAACTACATAGCCGCGTCACGCGTCTACGCAGTTGCGTCACGCAACTTGAACCAAGTTGTGCACCTTGAAGCACAGCTGCCACAGCTGCGTCGCGCACCTCAGCACCCGCACCACGCCACTCCACAGCTGCGTCACGCAACTGTTTGAAGTTTGTTGCCCTAAGAACAGATGCGCCTCACACCTATGCAGATGTGCCACGCATCTCGACAGTTGCATCACGCAACTGCTCAAGGCTTTGCCTCGCTGATGAACAGTCACATTACGCAACTGTTCTTCCAAAGAACAACTGCATGATACAACTGTCGAAGGTACGCAGTACTTTGATTTAAGCCTAATTTCACTATATTTGTGTTGTTCTCTTGCAATTTTCAGGGCAAAATCAAGTCGCCTAGAGATACCAAAGTCGCCTAGAGATACCAACAAGAAAGCATCAATAAATCAAGTTCTAACACAATAAGATGGGATTAAATCCTAAGTTCAAGGCGAGCTAGGGTTGGTCAATTCTAAAGTTCAAGGCAAGCTAGGGTTTCTGGCGCCTCGAACAGTTGCGTCACGCAACTGTTCACGGAAGAACAGCCGCGCCACCCAACTCTTACCTGCGTGACACGACTGTTGACGCAGGCACAAACTATAAAAAAAAACAGTCATATACTACAGTTATGGATCAAAAGCGGTAAAAAACGAGAAATTTTTACTTACCTCAGATTGAAAGCCGCGCATCCGGCTCATCTCATATCCGACTGGGAACTCAGTGCCCGGCAACGGAAGAAGCTGCAGCGGCCGTGGCCCGGGGGTCAGCGGATTCCGGCTCACCGGCACCGGCTTGCCGTCAAAGGTCGGAATATTCGGTAGTGCCCCGAGGGTCTCCATCTCCGGAGTATAAGCGGAAGCGGGGATTTCTGAGATCTGAGACATCGCTTTCAGTTGAGAAGTTCAGAGAGTTTTCAAGTGATTAGGGTTTGTGAATAAGTGAAAATGAATCGGTTAAGAAAGCAGTTACTTATAGTAAGCCGCTGGGCCCAGGCCCACTTCTCCAAGTCCAAAGCAATGGGCCCTTTATCTCTTTTTGAGCCCAACAGGCCCATGCGGCCCATTTTAAAGCCCACGACGGTCCACTTCAACAATTTGATGTCGATGTATGGCTCGTACACTTCGTGAATTTTGTCTACTCACCACACAGGGGGCAGGAACATCAAATTGCCCAGATTACCCTCAGGTAAGTTTTCTTTTAAACACTATATCATAAAGGGTATACACTCAGCTTCTAGCACGCCCAGCCTGTGCTGGAAGGCACGCCCGTGCTAGAAGCCAAGTAAACCAAAGGAGAGACAGAAGAGAGCACGGCCAGGGTGTGTCAAAAGGCACGGTCGTGCTACAATGGGACCAGGGCGTGTCAAGCATAGCACGCCCATGGCAACTCTAGATAGACTTCTAGAGAGGAGCACGCCCTGCCTGTGCTCTGTAGCACGCCCGTGCCTCAGTACTTCACTAGCCCGTGCTACCTAGCACGCCCTGTGCTTCACTAGCCAGACCTCCAAACTACAGCATGCCCAACCCGTGCCATGAAGCACGCCCGTGCTGCCCAGGCGGAACCAGCGTGAATTTAACACGCAAATCAAGCCTTTCTCACATGGGCCGACTTAGGGAGTTTCCTAAACACACTAAACAAGACACACTAAATAAGACCTGGACCTATTCTTGAAGAAAAAGGAGTCCTAATCAAGAAGAAATCAAGAGCCTAAACAGTTATGATCTCCTATAAAGGATTTTTTACTAAATAAGGATTCTATTTAAAAGGAGTCAGACTTGCCTTCAGGATCTCTATATAAAGGGAGGAACTTCTCATAGTAAAGGATCTCAGTTTTTCTATGCAACACTTTACATAATTCTCTTCTTCTCCAAGATTTCAAGCTTCAAATAATTGTGCTAAGATTCAAGGAAGCCATCAACATAGTTGTGATACAGTTTTTATTCTAAACTCTTCATCTTGTTTGTTTCTTTATTATTGTCTTTAAAATATAATGAATGATTCAAGTATGATTGAGCTTAATTTAATTACTATGTTTAGCTAAACTTTTATACTAGGGATTTGATGTAATTTAATTCGATTCCAGCTTAAATTTCGATTCCAAGCTTATTAAATATTTAGATTTATTTTTTCTTTGTTCTTGTTATAACTTATTATTGTGCTTTAAGGCTTCCAGGCAGATAAATTCCCCTGGATTGAATTATTTCATAATCCACATTCGGGAGAAGAGGTTTATTGATATGAACAAGGTAATAATTACTTGGAGAATTAATAACTTTTGATGTGGAAACTATTGGTTGACTCCAAGGGGGGCTTCATAAGTTAATAAGTGTTAATAAATTATTAAGTTGTGAATTCACAAAACAACCATAAAACCTAATGATCTGATCTATGTTTAATTTCACTATTAAGATAGGTAATTAAATTGGACTAGAATAGCTAACAATAAATCGGGAGAGCTTGTTAGTAACCTTAGGGTTGTTTTCTCCTACTTGAACAATTAAACTTGATTAATGAACTAATAGAATAGGCTGGATGGAATTAAATGAAATCAAATTCCCTAGTAGCTTAATCCCCTGATTTCTTTTCACCTAAATTTTGTGTTTAATCTCTTTTACTTTGAATTTTATTTACTTTACAGCGAATTCCTTTCATCATCGTCTAAATAATAATAGGTTAACATAATTTTGGTAATTGAGAAACAATCCCTATGGATACGATACTTTCTTACTCTATATTACTTGTTGCGATTTCGTACACTTGCGAAAACCGCTGTCAAGTTTTTGGCGCTGTTGCCAGGGATTGGCGTATCAATATCAATACGAATTACCCTGTTATTAATTTAGACACTCTTTCATTTTTATTTAATTTTCTTTTAAGTGCTGTTGTACTTTCATGGTTGTTTTTATGCAAAGGAGATTCAAGGAGGACTGAACCTCAATCTTTGATCCGGAAATCTTGAACGAACTCTTCGAAGGCTCAACGCTTGCAAGAAAAAACACAAGAAGTAAAATTGAACAACAGCAGACCATGGCTGAACAAAATCGAAACCAGAACATAGTTGGACCACCACTCTCAACATCCGGTCCGTTACCTTAAGGGACTATACAACACCTAATCTAAATGGGACAACCTCAAGTATTACTAGACCTAGGGTAGAAGAAGCTATAACTTTTGAAGATTAACCCGCAATCATTCAAAATGCTCTTTACCTCATTCAATTGGGGGGTGCCTTAGTGAAGATCCTAATGCTCACATCACCAATCACCAATTTTTTGGAAATTTGTGACACATTCAAACAAAATGGTGTTTCTGAAGATGCAATCAAGTTGAGGCTTTTTCCTTTTACTCTTAGAGATAAAGCTAGATCATGGTTACAATCGTGTCCCGCTGGAAGTTTTACCACATGGGATGAATTAGCTCAAAAATTCCTAGCTAAATTCTTCCCATCCTTAAAAACCACCAAGCTGCGTAATGAGATAATGACATTTGCTCATCATGATCAAGAGAGCTTGTACGAAGCTTGGGAAAGATTCAAGGACTTGCAAAGGAAGTGCCCGCATCACAGTTTGCCCAAGTGGCTACAGGTACAAACTTTTTATAATGCACTATCTCCTAATATTAAAATCACTTTAGATGCAGCTGCAGGTGGATCCTTTGACTTTGAAAAAATAGGAATTTGATTGAAGGCATATGATTAATAGAGGAAATGGCAAAGCAACAGCCACTACCAAAACAATACCAGAAAGGGGAGGAAGACCCAGGAGTTCTTATGAATAGAACGCATTCAGGCAACTTAATTTTGCCAAGGAGATAACATGGTAAGGAAAATTGGACATGTTTAAACTACTAATCCTGTAAATTCTATTATGCAAGGTTTGTGATAGGTGTAATGGACAGCATGGAATTGGGAGAATTGCATCATTGGACTCTCTTAAATCCACCAACTTGGAGCAGTGAACTATGTGATGAATCAAGAAGGAAAGAATATCCTTATTCAAATTCATATGATAACAGGTAAGAATCATTCCCTAATCGTTATCCTATGGTAATCCTAACAATGCCTTGAATGCACCACCTGGTTCCATCTCCGGAAAAGAAAATCTCATGATGACCTCCTCACTGATCTCATGACGACCTCCTCACTGCTCTTTCCAAATCACACATGGAATTCATGAATGAAACTAGAGAGAACCATAAAATCCAGCAGGCTGCAATAAGGAATTTAGAAATCCAATTGGGACAATTTGCAAACATGATGGCATCTCGACCTCAAGGTACGTTACCTAGCAATACTGAAAAGAATCCCAAAGAACAAGTGTAGGCTATTACCTTGTGGAGCGGCAAACAATTAGATGAACCACCAAGGAAAGAAAAGGAAGAAAAAGAACAGCCAAAGGTGCCTATCATTGACGTAGAAGAACAAGAAAAGGTAAAACCCTATGTTCCTCCTATTCCCTTTCCCCAAAGATTAAAGAAAGCACAAGATGACAAGAGCTTCCTCAAGTTCCTGGATGTGTTTAAGAAGCTCCAAATCAATATTCCTTTTGCTGAAGCCTCTTGCTCAAATGCCTAGCTATGCTAAATTCCTAAAAGATATTTTTGAGCAAGAAAACGAAAAATTGATGATCAAGGAACGGTAATGTTTAACCGAGTGAGTTGCAGTCCAATTATCCAAAACAAACTTGCCTCCAAAGTTAATAGGATCCAGGAAGTTTTTCTATCCCCTTGTACAATGGTAATCTTGGGACTTTTGAAAAGGCTTTGGCATGGATTTAGTTGCTAGCATTAATCTTATGTCCTATGATAGTTTTTAAATGCTAGGTATGGGAGAGCTCAAACCAACAAGGATGTCTTGCAATTAGAGATCGTTCAATTAAAATACTAGAGGGATTGTAGAAGACGGTGCTTGTAAAGGTTGGTACAATTCAATCTTTCCTGTTTTGATTTTTGTTATTCTTGATATTGATTGAAGATAGGGAAGGATTCTTCTAATCCTTGGAAGACCTTTTCTTGCAACTTGCAAGAGATTGATAGATGGTCTATGAGGGTTAAGTTGACTTCTTAGAGTTTGGACAGGAAGGATTGTATTTGATATGTACTTAAATCTTGTAAACACCCTTATGGATCTATGGAGACTGTTTTAGAAATTTGACGTAGTCGATGAATGTGTGGAGGACACCACTTGCATGTTGAAAAATAATGCTAAATGCAGTCCAAGCATTTGAATTTGAAAAAGAAAAGGAAACTTCCTAAGCATTGAATGAAACAAACTTCCACCTCATTTAAAACATGCATTCTAGGTGAGAACCATTTTTTCCTGTTATTATTTCTTCTTCACTTAACGCTTGATCAAGAGGAAAGGTTGTTGCAGGTTTACAAAGGGCACAAGAAAGCGATTAGGATGGTCATTCTCAGATATTACAAGGAATAAGCCCAGTGTGTGCTGCATAAAATCTTTTGATGAAGAAAACTACAAAACCCTTCAATCGAGCCCAAAGGTGACTGATCCTAATATGAGGAGGTAGTTAATGCTGAAATTATTAAACTCTTAGATGTATCGGCATCATTTAATCCAATTTCGCGTTTAGAGGTAGTCCTGGTCCTGTCCAAGTTGTTCCAAAGAAGGGAGGTATGACTGTTATTTTTAATGAAAACAATGAATTAATCCCCACAAGAACAGTCACAGGTTGGCGTGTGTCTATAGATTATAGAAAATTAAATAAAGCAACACGCAAAGATCACTTTCCCCTTCCCTTTATTGATCAAATGCTTGAAAGGCTTACAGGATATCCTTTTTATTGTTTCTTAGATGGCTATTCAGGGTACTTCCAAATAGCTATAGCCCCTGAAGACCAAGAGAAAACTACATTCACTTGTCCTTATGGCACTTTTGCCTATAGGAGAATGCCTTTTGGGCTATGCAATGCCCCTCTGCAACCTTTCAAAGTGCATGATGTCCATCTTTTTCAGATATGGTGGGGAAAAATTTATTGAATATTTCATGGATGATTTTCTGTATTTGGTTCTTTTCCCTTCCTTCTTTCGATGCATGCCTTCATAATTTATCTTTAGTAATGCAACGATGTGAAGATACTAACCTTGTTTTAAATTGGGAAAAATGTCACTTCATGGTTAATGAAGGTATTGTCCTAGGGCATAAAATCTCTCAAAAAGGGATTGACGTCGACAAGGCAAAAATTGAGGTGATTGAAAAACTACCTCCCCCTAACCAGTGAAGGGCATAAGAAGTTTTCTTGGGCATGCAGGGTTTTACAGGAGGTTCAATTCATAAGGGATTTCTCAAAAATCACTAAACCTCTTTGCAATCTACTAGTTAAAGATGTTCCTTTTGAATTTAACAAAGATTGTTTAGATGCTTTTAATAGGTTAAAGAAGGAGTTAATCTCAGCCCCGATCATCACCACACCAGATTGGACTTCACCCTTTGAACTCATGTGTGATGCTAGTGATCTGCTGTAGGAGCTGTTCTCGGACAAAGAAAAGACAGGAAGTTGCATGTTATCTATTATGCAAGTCGCACATTGAATGATGCACAATTAAATTATGCAACTACGGAAAAGGAGCTGCTAGCTATTGTTTTTGCGACAAATTTTGGCAAATTCAGGGCATATCTAATGGAGCTTCTAAAACAATAGTCTACACAGATTTCACTCGGCCATCATAATACTTGCTGGAAAAGAAAGAATGCAAAAGCCAAGACTCATTTCGTTGGTACTTCTATGCAAGAGTTGACCTTAGATATATTCGCGACAAAAAAAGGGACCGAGAACCTCGTTAGCTGACCATCTTTCCAGGCTTGAATTGGGGGAAGAAGGACACAAAGCAAGCTACAAATCAATGAAAGCCTTCCTCACATGAAGCCAATTTCTTCTTGTGGCAAATGCTCAAACCCCCTGGTACGCTGACATTTGTTAATTATCTTGTTTGCAAATAATCCCTTCCTCCCAATTTTCTTTACCAACAACAAAGAAAAAAATTTTTTTCATGATATCAAATATCTACTATTGGGAGGAGCCATTTTTGTTCAAGTATTGTAGTGATTCAGCTCTTCAGGAGAGTATACCGGAAACTGAAATTAGAAGAGTGTCCTAATTTCTGCCATTCATGGAATGTGGAGGGCCACTTTGGAGCCAAACAAGACAGCTGCGCGTTATACTAGAAAGTGGTTGTATTGGCCTAATCTTTTAAGATGCTTAATAACTACCTGTTCGTCTTTTGTGATCGTTGTCAAAGCGTTAGGTAACATTTCGAAGAGGACATGAAATGGCCCCTGAACAGGCATCCTTGAAGTCGAAATCTTTCGATGTATGGGGTCTGGACTTCATGGGACCTTTCCCACCATCATACTCCAATCAATACATTCTAGTGGCGGTGGATTATGTGTCAAAGTGGGCAGAAGCTGTCGCTCTTCCAAATAATGATGCCAAAAGTGTAATGAACTTTATCAAGAAAAATATCTTTACACGGCATGGCACTCCTAGGGCAATAATCAGGGCGATAATCACGGACGGAGGTAAGCATTTTTGTAATCGATATTTAGACTCCCTTCTTGCAAAATATGGTGTCACTCATCGAGTAGGTACTCCATACCATCCTCAAACCAGTGGACAAGTAGAGGTCACTAACAGAGAAATCAAAAAGATCCTCGAAACCACTGTTGGACAATCACGAAAAGATTGGTCCAAAAAGCTAGACGACGCTCTATGGGACTACAGAACTGCATTCAAAACACCTATAGGTATGTCTCCATATCGCATGGTGTCATGGTGTATGGTAAGGCTTGTCATCTTCCTGTAGAGTTAGAACATAAGGCGTTTTGGGCCATTCAATTTTTTAACTTTAATGCAAAGGAGGTTGGTCAGAAGCGATTGCTACAGCTAAACATGATGGATGATACAGCTAAACATGATGGATGAAATGCGCCTTCACGCTTATGAAAATGCCAAAATATACAAAGATCGCACTAAACAATGGCATGATAAGCGCATTATAATGAGGGATCTAAAGGTAGGCCAGCAGGTGTTGCTCTATAACTCTAGACTTCGGTTATTTCCTGGTAAGTTGTGCTCTAGGTGGTCTGGACCATTCACAATCAAGGAAATCTTTCCTCATGGCGCGATTGAGATAGTGGATGGTAAGTCGAATCGAAGTTTCAAGGTAAATGCTCAACGTTTGAGAAGCTATTATAATGAAACCTTTGAACCCATCAAGACTACAATTGGTCTTGCTTAGCCAAATTAAGATAAGTACGTCGATCTTACGACGTTAAACAAAAGGTGCTCATGGGAGATCAAACCCATCTTATTTTATTAAATTTTGTCCATTTATTTATTTTATTTCCCTATTTATTTGTCAAAATTCCCAAATTTTCTCTATTAAGTTCTTTGTTTAGTTTTAAGAGTTTTTTGTTAGGAAAACGTGGAAATCCAGAACCAAGCACGCCCCTAGCCGCTAAGTGGCGACGCCCAAGTCGCCGCTTTACGGAACAGCAAAGTCTCAACGAAGAAAAACGCCCAAGTCGCCCGAGCGCGGACATTCACAAGCTTGTTGAGCGCGACAATTTAGAAAGAGGAGTTGAGGAAGATTTGCGAATAAACAAACTCGCGATCGGCGACATTCATTATACTTGCTGGTGCGCGAGCTGAGGTCGGCAAGCGCCGGACATCATTATACGCGGGCGTGAGCTGAAGTCGCAAGCGCGAACATTTCTATGCGCGGGCTGCGAGCTTGAAGTCGCGAGCGCGACATTTCATATGCGCGGGCGCGGCTGAAGTCGCTGAGCGCGACATTCATATGCCGCCGGGGCGCGACAAGCAGATCTGGAGTGTCGAGAGCAATTGGACCAGAAGACGCGAGAAGACGCGAGCGCGACATTCATATACGCGGGCCGAGCTTGAAGTCGCACGCGCGAAACATTCATATGCGCGGCGCGGAAAAGACCTTTGAGAGGCAGAGAAAGTTTGCCAGCAAAAATACGCGAGCGATTTTTCCATATGCGCGGCGCTGCGCGCTGAGAAAGCACCTTTGAGAGGCAGAAAGTTGCCAGCAAAATACGCTGAAGCGCGAATTTTCATTATGGCTACGAAGCGCGAAAACACTTGAATAGATGGCAGGGAGCAATGCCGCCCAAAGGCATTGCCAGATAGCACTCCCGTGCTATTCACCAGTGCACTTTTTCAAAACGAGAGGCAGAGAAAGGAAGAGCAACGCCAAGCCGTGCTATTTTAGCACGACCCGTGCCAGGTATGGACCCACTTTTTGTGTTTTGCATGCGTCAGAGGGGAGGCCAACGCCCAGGCCGATGTCCATCAGCACGCGGATGGACACCATGCAAGGCCAACTCCAGACCATCCTCCAGCTTCTGCAGCCACCTCCACCACCAGAGAATTGACGGATTTCTCACTTTTCTTTTTTTTATTTTTGTTTATTTGTTCTAATACATTGTCTTGGTTGCTTTCACTTTAGTTTATTTGTTATTGAATTTTTATAACTTTTTAGTAGTCTGTTTTGTTCTTAATGTTTAGTTGCTCTTTTAGCTAAGACTCTTCCCACACTCGTTCTATTGTAATATTCAATACAATGTTGGTAAGATTTCTTCTTCTCTCTTACTGCTTTCCTTCTAGTAATGCAAAATAAGTGTGGGGAATTTATGCACATTGGGGACAATGTGATTGATTGAATTGGGGGAAGGGAATTTTGGCAAAAGAAATTTTTTTTTGTTTTTGTTATTTTATTTTGTTTTTGTTTAACATTTTTGGAATGATTACAAGTAAGCTTGAAATCTAGTAATGTGAGTGTTAAATTATAGTCGATTTTCTAAATTCTAGCAATAAAATGGGTTAGTTTTGAAAATTTGAAATTTTTGAACTCAATCATGTTCATTATCTAAACTATTTGTTTCTAGACTTTAAAAACACGATATTTTATTGAAGTTATAATATAAATGTGTTGTTTTACTCTAAAGTATTTTAAAACCTTGGCATTCCTAGAAACAAAAATTAGAACTTCCCTTCGAGGCGAGAAAATTTAAATGTTTACATCTTGAAAGAGATGATTTAGGCAATTTTTGTTGACACCTTATAGCAGCTAAACTACCTAAACAAAACAATATATGACCTTTGAAACCACTTTGAAGGCTTTAAACCGTTACCAATTTTCTTCTTCACCATAAATTAAACCAGGCCCATTAAAGCCAAATTCAAATCTCTTACCCTTAAGTACAAAGATTTTGTATTATTAAAGATATTCGACTTTTAATTAGGAATATAGCAACAAAGAGGGAGAATCATCAATCAATTACTAGCAAATAAAAAGAAATAGAGGAAAGAATCAAGAAAGAAGAAAGAATCAAGAAAGGGGCACGTAAAAAGCAATCAAAAGAATGAAAGAAGAATGGAAAAGCAAGGAAGAAAAGTACCAAAATATTAAGAAAAGACCTTCCACAAGATGCCTCCAGCTCTAGTAAGAAAGCTTCAAAACCAACACTCCCTAGAACTAGTAAAAGTTTAATTAAAATAGAATCTTGAATATTATACATTCTTTTGTACTCTTTGACTCCCCTTTTATCCTTTCTTTTGATTAAGCAAAATTTGCACCAAGAAAGCCCCATTACAACCCAAAATAAAGACCTCTTGATCTTTCAATTGTATGCATTTAAATCGTGGAGAAAGAATGACTAATTCTGCATATGGGAATGCCATTGTTGCACTATCAATTGTCTTATTTTTGAAAGGTTGAAAATTCTTTAGATAATTCATGTCCTATTTATCATAAATTGAATAAATATTAGTGTCGACAATCTCTTTAAACTTGTATTTTACTCAATGATACAAAAATAAAAGTCAAGCTTAAATAAAAAGGTCAAACTTAAGTGATGATTCAGCATCGTGAGAACGATTGAGTTTATTCACTTGTTCTTACTTAATCATGATATTCATGAAAGATTATGGGAAATTTCACTCTCCAAAACCATGTTAAACTAGGTCGGTTCAAATTATTTTTCCTTTTAGTTTTTGTTGTTAAAGGACAGCATGTTTAAGTTTGGGGAATTTTGATAAAGTGTAAATTTTATAGTGTTTCTAAGTTATAGTTTTTATTAGAATTTTAGTAAGTTTTTACTTCTTTAATTTTAATTTTTAAATCACTTTTAGTATAATTGTGTTTAAAAAGCTTCCCTTGGTTCTTAATCCGCTTGATCTAAGAGAAAATTGCAGAAATTGCGCAGAAAATACTTTAAAATGCAAGGCACTCAGCTTCTAGCACGCCCAGCCCGTGCGGAAGGCACGCCCGTGCTAGAAGCCAAAGTAAACCAAGGGAGAGACAGAAGAGAGCACGCCAGGGTGTGTCAAAAGGGCACGGCCGGTGCTTTACAATGGGGAACCAGGGCGTGTCAAGCATAGCCGCCGCATCGCAACTCTAGAGAACTTCCAGAGTAAGAGCCACGCCCCTGCCTTGTGCTCTTAGCACGCCCGTGCCTCAGTACTTCAACTAGCCCGTGCTACCTAGCACGCCCCGTGCTTTCACTAGCCAGACCTCCAGACTAACAGCACATGCCCAGCCCGTGCCATGGAAGCACGCCCTGCTGCCCAGGCGGAACCAGCGTGAATTTTAACACGCAATCAAGCCGTTCTCACATGGGCCGACTTCCAGGGAGTTTCCTAAACACACTAAACAAGGGACCTGGAGCCTATTTCTTGAAGAAAAAGGAGTCCTAATCAAGAAGAAATCAAAGAAGACCTAAACAGTTATGATTCCTATAAAAGATTTTTGTGCTATAATAAGGATTCTATTTTCCAAAAAAGGAGTCAGACTTAAAAGGAGTCAGACTTGCCTTCAGGATCTCTATATAAAGGGAGGAACTTCTCATAGTAAAGGATCTCAGTTTTTCTATGCAACACTTTACATAATTCTCTTCTTCTCCAAGATTTCAAGCTTCAAATAATTGTGCTAAGATTCAAGGAAGCCATCAACATAGTTGTGATACAGTTTTTATTCTAAACTCTTCATCTTGTTTGTTTCTTTATTATTGTCTTTAAAATATAATGAATGATTCAAGTATGATTGAGCTTAATTTAATTACTATGTTTAGCTAAACTTTTATACTAGGGATTTGATGTAATTTAATTCGATTCCAGCTTATAATATTAGATTTATTTTCTTTGTGTCTTGTTATAACTTATATTGTGCTTAAGGCTTTCCAGAGCAAAAAAATTCCCCTGATTGAATTATTTCAATATCACATTTGTGAGAAGGGTTATGAATATGAAACACGTAATAATTTACTTGAGAATAATTAACTTTGTGTGGAAACTATATGGTTTACCTCAAGGGGGGCTTTATAAGTAATAAAGTATTAAGTTTGTAATTCATGAAAACAACATAAACCCTTAGATTGATTGATTCATGTTTAAATTCACTATTAAGATAGGTGATTAAATTGGATTAGAATAATAGCTAACAATAAATCGGGAGAGCTTGTTAGTAACCTTAGGGTTGTTTTCTCCTACTTGAACAATTAAACTTGATTAATGAACTAATAGAATAGGCTGGATGGAATTAAATGAAATCAAATTCCCTAGTAGCTTAATCCCCTGATTTCTTTTCACCTAAATTTTGTGTTTAATCTCTTTTACTTTGAATTTTATTTACTTTACAGCGAATTCCTTTCATCATCGTCTAAATAATAATAGGTTAACATAATTATAGGTTAACATAATTTTGGTAATTGATAATCAATCCCTGTGGATACGATACTTTCTTACTCTATATTACTTGTTGCGATTTCGTACACTTGCGAAAACCGCTGTCAATAATTAGTTAATGTTATAATATAATAATTATAATATAAGGAAGTTTGACTTTATTATAGTTTAAACTAATTAATTAATATTAACTAATATTACAATATAATAATTTGATTCTTTCCATTACATAACATTAGGGGTGGCCACGGTTCCGGTTCCAAAAAAATTTGAACCGGAACCGAACCCAAAATTTTCGGTTCCAGTTCCGGTTTGGAACCGAACGGTTCCAATTCCGGTTCCGGTACTGTTTCAAAACCGACGGTTCCGATCGGTTTTCCGACCGGTTTTCCGGCAAATCGCAAATTTTAAATTTTGAAGACCGGTTTTCAAAATTTAATAAATTTGTGAAAGTTATTTGTAAAAAAAATACACCTAAAAAATTAAAAAATGTTTCAAAATTATTTTTGTAAAAGACTTGAACTTAATTAATTTTTTTAAAAAAAAGTCTTTCAAAGCTGAATTTATTTTTTGTTTTTAAAAAAGTTTGAACATTAAGTTTAAAAAAAAAAAAAGGGCTGAACTTAATTTTTTTTTTAAAAAAAAAAATTAAAAGTTGCCCTACGTTAGCCCCTTGAAAATAGCTGTTATGTAGCCGTTATAGGTTGTTGAAGAGTAATTAAGAGATTTTCACAACTTTTAAAAAAAAAAAACTGACAGTTTCTAACGGCTAGAACCGCCGATTCTAACCGGCCGGAGAACCGGCAGTTCCATCCGGTTCTGACCGATTTCTGGAATCGCCGATTTGCGGTTCCAACAAAACTGAAACTGAAATCGAACCGAAAATCTCCGGTTCCGGTTATGGTTCGGGACCGGTTCGAACCACCGGCTCCAGTTCCTGGAACTGTAATATGGCCACCCCTACATAACATGTCATGATCGTGGAATTTTTTTTTACTTTCTTTGGGCCCACACCTCGATCGTGGATGTTTCCTGTAACAAAATGTGCATCATCCTTACTGTCTCGTTGACTTTTACGCTCTCACACACGCGCGCGGTTTCGTAAGTGAGTTAATTAATTCAAGAGAATAATTCTGGTTCTATACTTCTATTTCTAAAAAATCTATTTCAGAGAGCCGTTTCCTTTTTCTTATTGATATGTAAACCATTGGTATTCAACCGGTCGCTATTACTAAATATCTCCTAATCTCGGCTTGAAGCTTAATCACACTTAAGGTAAATTCTTTGTTTCCTTTTTTCAGATATTAATGCCATACGCTATTACCAAATATCACCTAATTCTAGTTTGAAACTTAATCACAGTTCAGGCAAACTATTCACCCATTTTTTGCAGTGTTAATGCCAGATGCCATTACCAAAGATCACGTAATCCCGGCTCGGAGCTTAATCAAAATAAGGCAAACTCTTCGCTCCCTTCTTGCAGGTGTATTTAGTAGAGATTGAACCGAGAGCTCTTTCCACATGTCCAACATACGTTGCCAACTGAGTCAGAACTCATAAGTAGAGTTGTTTTCTTTTTATTTGTTTTAATTAATACAATGCCAAACCTTTAATTTTTCTCTGAACTTTTTTGAATAGTTACAATTTCACTCTAAATTGACTTTTTACATCCTGTGCATCCTGAACTTATCACCCTAGTTGCAATTGCACCCTAAAAATGAATTACAAAATGCTAAACTTGTCAATTTGTTACAATTGCACCCTAAAAGTAAACTAAGGTTGGAATTTTGATTAAAATAGTGTAAAAGAATGAACTTCATATCCAAGTATTTAAATAATAAATAATAAAATCAAACCCAAGTATTCATATAATAACTAAATAAAATTAAGATTGAATATTTGATTTTAAAATTGAATCAATTTTAAGATGCAAAAATAATGAGTTGGATATTAATTCAAATTAAAGTGTAATTGCAACTAGTTGATAAGTTCAGGGTGTCTACCGTATAAAGGTTGATTTAGAGTGAAATTGTAACTAATCAAAAAGTTCGGAGTGAAATTGAAGGTTAGACCTTAATACAACGCTCTAAGTTTTAAAAAGAATTCAAAACTATCGTATCTTTAAGGCCTAATCTATAAAAATTCCTCAACTATTCGACTTGTTATAGAATTATCTTAAATCGACCTTTGTACTCTAGTATTCCATTTTGAAACTTAAATATATTTGCATCCTAAAACCATATTAGGGTTAGAGATGCGAACAAAAAATTATTATAATGAGAGCCACATTGGAACGTTGGATTAAATTAGCCCAAATAGCTAGAACTCACCGTATTGAAACTAATAAATTAACTCACCCTTCTCTCTCTCTCTCTCTCTCTCTCAACCTTTTTTTTAAAGCAACCCAAAACTGATATAAGCTCAAAATGTATCCCATCAAAATAGTATTAATAATTGAGGTTCATTTTCAAAACAATAAAAAAAGAAAGGGAAAGGGAAAAAAAAAAAAAGATAAAGCAGGTGTGCAATATTGATAGTACCTTGCTTTCATCCTTAGTTTAAGTAGAAGCCTCAAAATAAGTGAGTGAAACAAAAAAAAAAAAAAAAAAAAAAATAGAAGCTCAAAATAAGTGAGTGAAACAAAAAAAAAAAAAAAAAAAAAAAATCAGCTGCCAATTTGATCATCGACCACTCAAAAAAAAAAAAAAAAAAAAAAAATCAGCTGCCAATTTGATCATCACCCACTCTTTTTCATCACCAATCAAATGCCCATTGAAAATTTAACCCAAACAACATATAATCGCAAGCACCACACTAAAGAGATAAAAAATTAAGAAAACCCCAAATTGATTCTTATTGTTTACCATGTTGATTGTTGAAGGATATGAATTTTGTAGATGATTAAAAATGGAGATGAAGAGAAAATGAAGAAGATGATTGATGATTAAGGTAGAAGGTTCGAAAATGGAGATCTCAAATGTTGATGTTCATGTAGGAGAGAAAGTTCAATTTAAATTAGAGAAAATGTTAGTAACCATGGGAATTGAAAACGATTTAGTGTAGATGAGAGAGAGAAAGGGAAAGAGGTTCAGCTATGGGTTAGATTAGCTTCTGTTCTTCATACATTAATTGATAATGGTGGATTCAGAGATAAAGGAGATGTTGATCTAGTGGAGGGAGAAAAGAATGATGATTTTGAGTTTCATTAAAAATGGTGCGCTTAGTGTGTGACTAAGCTCGAGTTAAATTAACTAAGGTCAGATGGTGGGACCACTTTAATATTTTTATTTAAATTTCTAACCCTAATATAATTTTAGAGTGTAAGTACTTCTAACTTTTAAAATGGAGGTGACTAGGTATAGGGGTGTGAGTCTAGCATTCCTACCCATGCTACCATACCATGGTAACCCTATGGACAAAGTAAGGCTATTGGAGATGAGAATAGCATGTTGGATGGTATTTGGACTAAGAATATGAGAGAGGCGACCCGGCATAATGCTCTCCGCCACCCGGGGGCTAGTATGTGAGACCGAGCCCTAGTGAGTTAGGATGCGGGCATCATGTTCTATCAAAAGGGGTTGATGTCTCCATAGAGCTCTCCATGGACACTATAGAGCCAAAAGCCTATAGTGCACATCTCTCTGCAAGTGAAGGTTTAGGTATAGGGAGTTCTATGTTGCCCAGGTTGCCCTAAGGCCTTGAGCTCATATACGGTTGTGCAAGACCCTTATATATATATATATTGCAAGATGAGTCCTATAGTCAGATATTATACAAAGAGCCTCGAAATTTGCATGGCTGGCCTAGATTATGAGCTAAGTCTAGGCGGCACACGGGTGCAAAGGCTACGACGTTTTGGTATCAGAGCAAGATGGCTGGTTGTTGCTAGAGATGGTTGGCTGTTATTAAAGACTTGTGTGCAAGTAATGTTGGCTAAGACGTACATTCCGGATTAATGGTAATAGAGGCGTGTAAGTGATGCGGGTTATGATGGCAGTATCTAATAGTTGGCATCATTTTGTTCTGAGTAGTATGCTCCTTGGGCACAATAGTAAGAGGCGGTGTCAAGTAGCAGGAATGGATACTGAAATGCGAGTTTTCAATAAATCTCAATGTGAATGCATAGCATGCTTAGAGTAAAGGGGCAGTATGCATAGTTGAGGTGAAGATGCGATGACAAGGACTTAGCTTATGCGGATACCACAAATGAAAAAATAGAGAGTAAGTTATGGGTAAACTAATGAAAAAATAGAGAGTAAGTTATGGGTAAACTTTGTATGCAAAATTCAAGTGACTGCACACAAGAAGTTGACATGGCATGGTTAAGACGAGTATTGTCGGCTAAGTGTGGCCTAGGTAGAGTTGATTGATCTTGATAAAAGGCATAATGGTGAGAGGCACAATTCGAGATGAAGCATCATCGATGGATATCTAGTGATTGCATATTTGTGCAGAAAATAAGAGTATAAAGTAAGTTGAATAGAGTATATATAGTGAACATGGAGCAGGGGGGAGGCATGTGCTTGGAACTGACTTAAGCAAGCAACTTAATGCGCATAGAGGCACTCAATAAGAAGCAGTGGGTGCGAGAGTCCGCCCTAGATGCAGAGATGATCACTTCATGTTATAGTTGCCTATATGAGGTGGAAGTATGGAAAATCAGTGGAATATTTTAGGAAGACTTACAAAGCATGTTAGAGATTGCTTGTTGAACATTCGATAAGACTTGTTCCTGCCCTTGGAGATAGAGAGCACAGAACACCGAATGAGTCGGTTGTTGGAAATGTGATTGTTATGGGGAGAGCTTGCCAAGGGAGTTAGAAGCTGCTTACAAATGCTTTACTGAGATGTGTTTATGCTCGACGGAAGGAATACCATACTGCAGTTGGTATTTCAGGCCGTGAACAATGCTGAGAAAGTTAAGCTCAGCGGAAGGAATATCAGGCTGTAGTTGATATTTCAGGCTATGGGCAATGCTAAAATAAAAATTTTTAAAACTCGATGGAAGGGCTTAAATGATGAGTAGAGATATTTATGTTTTGCCTCGAATGAGCTGAGATACTTGTGTTTGGTTGTGTTGTGCTTGCAGGACCATCTGGTCAAGAGTAGCGTGTGAGACAATTCCCCATGGGACTATACGAGCAAAAGTGAGATGATAAAAGAAGTCATATTCTTATCGTGTATGGGAAGCGAAGAGGGCTTGAGGTGTCACTATCAAATAACGTTTTCTTATATTTTCATGGAGTGCTATAGGCCCTAGCAAGTTAAGCTTGTATAATGGGGGTAATAGCCATGAAAAAAAAAATGATTTTATATATAGCTTGTGCACCAATACAGCATGAGGCTACCAAAACATAAGTCGAGATGAAGTTGTGGCGAGCGAGGTGATAAGAGAAAAGAGCAAAATGCAAGCATCAAAATGGAAATCGAGTCGGGTTTGGTGTATCATAAGGGATTTACTTTTATTAATTCTTACTAATTGGATCAATTGCTATACTATTGTTACATTACTACAGTTACACTATATAAATAAAAAAAGAGAAGGAAAGAAATGTGTGTGTCTACATATGCGCTATAGTTCCTTGTTTTGATAGGTACAATGCATAGAAAGACAACCGCAAATCAACAATGACTCTAAAAGAGGAAGTTGCAGTCCATCAAAATTAGATCGAATGCAAATCGACAAGGGGTTCAAATGATGGCACACTCTAGAATAACAAGATGTTCAAATTATCACATAACTCTAGAAGGACAAGCCCAGAATAAAGAGAACCAAGATGGGTACTGTGTTGCGTGCAGATGGGTAAGAAAATTATATGTGTAAACTGTATCACTTCTTACCTTGATGTGTTATTTCATTTGTGCTTATTGCTGCTAATGTAATGAAATATGAATATGCATTAAGAAAATGGCTCACCAATTCTATCTCATATATTTCTATCTTGTGGCTGCTTTGGGTTTTGTTGGTTGTATTTTGCGAGGTACATATAACAATGCCATGAAGTAGCATGAAGCATATAGCCACTCAAGTAGTAATGGGCACTTGGATGCTAATATACACGATGCAGAAACAAATCAGTTAATGAAGGGACTATCCCATTGTAAGAAAAGGTAGATCAGATAACAACTAGGCAAAGGAGAAATGTATAGATACTTTAAGCACACTACCCTAATCGACAAGGACGTCGATTGTTTGAGTGGGGAAGAGTACATATGGGGATCCTATCTGGCTAAAAGGGGGAGGAATGGTGTAAATGTAGAGAATGTAATAATATAAAGTATAATCCTCTATATAGGAAGGTGGAAGATTGGGTAGATAATGATAATATAGAGTAAATAAGAGAAGGGATGTTATATAAAGTATGACCGGTGGGATATTGATGACATGTAGTTCCAAAGTGGAAGAATATTGTTCCCAAAAGAAGAATAAAGAAGAAGAGAAGTAATGTCAAAATACTACACAAATTTTCACATTAGTTCTCCATGAGGCAGCGCAATAAGCAGATGCATAGAACCTTTTCATTGGAAAGCTGAGAACAATGATGATTGTAGATGAGAAGCACAGAGTTGGTGCAGCATGATCGATGAGGTCATCAATCTGTTTAAGTGGGGGAGAAGATAGGGGTGTGAGTCCAGCATCCCTACCCATGGTGCCAACCATGGTAACCCTATTGACAAAGTAAGACTATTGGAGATGATAATAGCATATTGGATGATATTTGGACCAAGAATATGAGAGGGGAGACCCAGCGTAATGTTCTCCGTCGCCCCAGGGCTGGTATGGGAGACCGAGCCCTAGTGAGCTAGGATGCGGGCATCATTTTCTATCAAGAGGGGATGATGTCTCCATAGAAAATGCATCTCTCCATAAGTGAAGGTTTCGGCATAGGCAGTTCTATGCTACCTAGGTTGCCCTAAGGCCTTGAGCTCATATACAGTTGTACGAGACCCTTATATATATTGCAAGATGAGTCCTATAGTCGACTATTATGCAAAAACCCTCGGAATATACATGACTGGCCTAGATTATGAGCTAAGTCTAGGCGCCACACGAGTGCCAAAGGTTACAACGTTCTAGCACCATGACACCAAGACACAAAGATTGATTTAAAATAATTATACAATAAGTCGGAAAGTTAAAGGGTATTTTTATAGGTTATCTTATCTTTAAAACCCAATACAGTTTTTTGATACTTGCTATTACAGATCGAAAATTTTGCTCAACTTTTTATATTTTCAATACATTTTTGAATGATGGAGTTTGATTTTATTAAAGCTATAAATATTTTAACCATTCAAAATTAGATATTTAATTTTATTTATATTAAATATGAAGATTATTGTACTATATTGAATTTTTGTTTTCTGAACTTCAATTTAAATGAAAATATGAAGTGTGTATATATCATTATATATTTTTGTAATTTTTATTATTTTCTATTATTTAATTAAATAACCAAAAAAATTGATTTCGTATGAGATAACCATTTAGATACTTTAGTTAGACATTGAAATAATATTCAAAAGATAATTGAATTTCATAAGAATAGAAGTTTACATTTAATGTGAGGGATATATAGAGAAAAATTATAATCCAAACTTATAAATAATTATCGCAAGACCAATTTTCTTAATCGGTTTTTATTCAAGAGATCATTTATCATGGTCTTAGCCAGACAAGGAAAAGTTTATATAATATTACTCCGTTTTATACTACTTGTCATATTTGAGAAAATAATTTGTTCCAAAATACTTGTACATTTGTGATCTCAAAAAGTAATAAATTCTTTTTTTCATTTTTACCCTTTGTATATGACCAATAACTAATATTACATTAAGGGTAATATAGTAAATTTACTCAAAATTTATTGCAACTTAAACAAATTCAATGGTTTTCTTAAGAAACATGAAATTCCAAATGTGAAAAGTATTATGAAACAGAGGTAGTATAAAGTGGATAATACATGGACTATTTGTGATTATGTCTACCATGACTCAGTGTTTGCATTCAGTTCCTTTGTTAAAAAGTCAATAAATATATTTATTCTTTTTATATCAATAATAAAAGGAAAAATTACAATATGATTCTGTGGTTTGCGAAATACAACTAGTCTGTCCCTGCTTTTTAGGAAATAAACTAAAATTTTGTTATAGTTTATTTTCATCAGATTATAAGGTCGTTCTGTCCAAATGCTGCATATTTTTATTAAGTATCTTATGAAATAACAAACACATCTCTTTTATTTTTAAAAACACAAAGACAGATTAGTTGTATTTTGTAAACTATAGAGACTACATTTTAATTTTTTCGTTATAATATTTTAGTATCTTTCCTTGGACTTCTGTTTTTCTTGTTGATGTAACGGAAAAGATGCAAAAATTGGACAAAAGAACTTAATAGTGTAACGGAAGTAAAACATCTGAATAATTAGTATACTTTAAAAAAAAAAATAGAGATGAACTAGTTGTATTTATAAGTAAGAATTAAAAAAAAACATGACTATAGGAAAATAAAAACTTCAAATTTTTTAATTCATTAACAAATTAAATGTTTTAGTTTTCTGTTTTAAAAGGAAAATCTACTTTTTTTTAGAATAATTAATACAAATTAAAAAATAATTAATTTGAAATCAATACACTAAAAACTAATAAAAAAAATTTTATATGAATTTTTCTTTCATAGATCTCATGAAGAGAAAAGGGAAATATATTATAGAATAGAAATAACATAATAACTATCCATTGATATTTAGGTTAGAAATAATTGACTATCATTTTAGTTGAAAAATAACTAACTTCAAAAAGAATTTGTTTATAAATTTCCTCAAAAATTCTTATAAATTAAAAAATTTAGCCCTCTGAATATTTTTAAACCAACAAAAAAAAAAGTAAGTAATAAGAAGAAAAAAAAAGAAAAAAATCTAGCCCCATCATATGTAGACATAGGCAAGAGAACAAAAATTTAAGGATCAACCAAAATTATTTTGAAAGCACAAAATACAGTCGTATGCATAAAATTTTTTCTTAAAAATTAAAAAATAAAAATACAAAATACAAATCGTATTTATAATAAATAAATGAATACAATCTCTATGTATGAATCTCCTATTATAAAGAAGATTATACTCTTGATTTTTTTTTTTATCATTGCGAACACAGTTCAAAGGTCGAAACAACTCGACGTTGGATCAGTGTAAAATAAATCTTTGAGAATACGACTGAACGGTTAAATACACCCTCGTTCAAGGCCTGCATCATTATACTGTGACAACAAGTCAACTCTTCAAATAGCTGCTAATCCTACCTATCATGAGCCTACTGAACATACAGAAATTGACCGTGGTCTGTGAGAGAGAAACTTCAAGCAGGAATTATCAAATTACTCCCAGGATCTTCTCATGCTCTATCAGCTAATATTTTTACAAAACCTTTGGCTGCTCCACTTCACAAACACTTCTTTCTCAAGCAATATGCAGTAATAGAAGTGCAGTGAAATGAAGATGTTAACTTTAAACAACATAGAAATTTAGCTTCTTTCTTTTTTCTGTAATGTAAATGTTAATAGTATATCTTCCTTTTTAAAATAAATAAATTGTTTCTCTTTTGAGAATCAATTATTGCATTATTTTGCTTTCCATTTTTTTTTTTTTTGACAATAATTTGTTTTTATTTCACATTTTTAAGCTTGCTGACAAGTTGTTTGATAAAATGTGGCAAAGACATCTCGTCTCAAATTGTTTTTTAAAATTATTAAGGTTTGGTTGTCATTTGTTGCGGGTACCAAATTACCTCGATTTGATAAGTCTTTAGTCTATATTTGGTTTGATGCAATACAGTACAACGTAATAAAAAATGTAATGCAACGAAAAATATAATGGAATGTAATTAAAATTCTATTACTATGTTCGATAATGTAATTCAGAAAATTTATGGAATGTAATCACCATTCAATTTTTATATTTGATTGTAAACATGTAATGTAATTAGCACACCACCACTACCATCACCATCACCACCACATTATTATTACTAAAAAAAAAGAAACATTGAAATCAAAAGTTATTCATTATATCAAGCTATTGAAGACTATTCGGACCTATAAACCATTTGGACTAAAAAATTAAATAAAAGTCAAGCTGGAAAAAAATGGAAGTAAAAAAGTAAAAGTTAAAGTCATTGAATTTTTTTTTTTTTTTTACACAATTGTATATATTTTTATTGAATAAATTAAATTATAATATAAAATTATGGTATTTTGATCGTTTCCGTGACTTTTCATTTTATTATTCCTATTCCCATAACAATATAGAAGAATAATTAATAATGATACGGTGGTGGTAGTGGAGTAATAGTAGTGGTGGGGTGGTGATTGGAGTGATTGCTGTGATGGAGTGATGGTGGTTAAGAATGGGTATGAGCTCTGAAAAATGTAATAAACATTATATAGATTTTTTGATGTAATACCACAGAAAATGGGGCTGTGGACGCAGTGAAAGCAAGTCAATCCCACAGAAAATGTAGATAAATACTATTTCTAAGAATCGAGTTCTCATAATGTCACTAACCTTTCTTCTAGACATGGATTGTTTAAGAGCTCCTTTTGTTTTTGATAACTTTGAATGAAGTACCAGTGTCCTACATTATTTTCTCTTGCCAGTTGCCACATTACAATCACTATTTTCTTTCTTAATATATTACTCCAAACAAATAGATCTCTCGTGATTTTTTTACCATTTGACCACTGATTGCTTTACATCACCACAAAGCCTTTCTCACAACACAAGAAACAAGGAGTCCATGTGATGAATGTTAACAATGGAGCACATGTAATGAAAGTTAACAAGGAATCCGTTATACTCAAATGATTTGGAAGTTCAGAATCTTTTAAATATCAATGCAATTAGCAACTCGAATAGATATAATCCAATTTGTTTCCTGCAGATCCCCTTCTACAATCACTGTATTCATCCATATGCATGAAATGAAGGATTAACAAAGAAACATGCATCCTCAAAAACTTTTGTAATTTACTACTAATTCCATATTCGCCTTCTCGGATCCTATTTTCTGTAGGAAAAAAATATTCATTGTTCTGTTTATTTGAAAAACTGCATATTAGGAGCATTCTAGTCAAGATAATTCATTCACTACTGCACTGGAAATTCTGATAAGTTAATTAAAGAACTCAGAAATAGAAAGTACAAGTCTATCTAATTAGTATAACATATTTGGATCAGTTTGAATACAGATAACTACGACAAATTCCAGATTGAATACAAATGCTGATGCTTCCCTAAAACCAGTAATGGAAAATGGAAATTAAGAGAAGTCAAAAACCCACACAAACTAAATCATCAAACCAACATCTTGGTGAAGCTACTTGCCCACAATTAATTTTGCTCTTGCATGACCTTCATTGATTTGGAACTGATCCCCCAATCCAAAATGAGCCATTAATAGCCAAACCAAAGTAAGCAGCTCTCCACCTTTACTTATTTGCTGAGCATGAGCATTTGCTCTGCAATGACTTGCAGCATATGACAACAATTCCACCCACACCTTACTCAATATCTCCCATTTTTTCTCCTTCAGCTTTTTCAGCTCTTTAGCCAACATACTCCCATCAAATAATACTGACTTGCTTCTGTCTCCTTTGACAGCAATAGGCTTAACCTCAGTATCCACATCAAGAATGCTTTGACATGCATTCTTTTCATCGTTGGATCTTAAATCCTTCCTTTTAAAGAATCGGTCAGCCTCAGCACAAGTATCTCGAAATCTTATTTTACCAATACCCGCCACAGCTGCCATGATAGTGGGTTGCATAATCAAAAGATATAACATGTAATCTGACAAGATCTTACTGAATTCTCTATGACTGTAACTCTTCAAAGTATCTTTATCAGTGCTGTACAAGAGCTCAGTAGCAATATGCCACAACAAAAGGCTTTGATCATAAGCAACATCTGAAACATAAGGCATTAAGCCATTGTATTTATCAGAAACATTATCCTGGAGAACCCAATCACCTCTAGCTGAACATATCCTCTTGGCCATTTCAGGATCATCTGCAAAAAGAGATTTCTTCTGCAACTCACTAAAAATGAATTCCCAAAGCTCTTTAGTGAATGGTTCTCTTGAAACATACGTTATCTCATCTACAAAGTCCTTGAGGCCCATGAAATCAATAATTTTATCTTTGAGATTAACAAATTTCTCTATTGGTTTATCCACGTGTATTATTTGAATAATCTTCTCAGTTCGATTAGCCAAGGATTCATGAAAATCTTGAATAACAGCACTACAGCAAATCCGCTTCTTGATTCTGCAAATCCTGGTTGGCCTTCCTTTGAGGCAATATCTTATCAAATTATGGCCTGCGACATAGCCAGACCATCGACGAAAGAAAATGGGGGTAATGAGAACTGTAAATTTGACATTAGGCTCTATCTCATATGCACACCACTTTGACCTTTTGATAACTAGGAATTTGCGGAATATCACCACTGCCAAATTGTTGAAGAAGGCAGTGACATATTCCCAACAAGACTCAGATATAATATCTGATGTTTTAAGAGCGGCTGCTCTCCAATCCGACAAAAGAGCCATGATCAAAGAAATAGTATCCAATCCAATAGCACCAAACAACAGAGCATATGTAACTCCAACATCAAAACCATTAAATTTATCCTTCTTAACACTAAAATGAAACACAGCTAGAGCTGAAACAACTGAACTAAATGCAACAGTGCGAAAAAAATATCCCCATTTAGACTGAACAACAACAACTTTAGTAAACAAAACTTCATAAATAAAATTCAACTCTGCCTCAATTACTCTCAAAGCATCTTCAGCAGATACATTATTAAAGAATTCTCTACTATCATTTCTCTCTTTAAAGCTAAAGATAAGATCAACAACTAAACCCCTGAAAATTTTAAAGAACCCAAAAGCTTTTTGCACAACTTCTAATTGATCATCCAATTTTATAGATTTAGCAGTAATCCGCGAGGCATTATTTCCTTTTTCAGGCTCTGGTATCATAATTATCTGGGTTGGAAGTTTGGCTTGTTTTTTTGAAGCATATTCCTCCATTAACTTAGCATAATTAGGACCAGGGTCAGGTTCTTTAAGCATAGAATCACGAAATCTATCCATACTAGCAAGATACAAAGAACGGGTACGCTCCAGATACTTAATAATTCCAGCAAGAAATAGTAGAAACGTAGGAACCATTACCTTATTCTGTCCATTTCCAAGTGTCTGCACAAACACATAACCAGTAGCTACAGCTTGGAAAACAAGAGCAAGCATATGCCTCAGCCAAAGCTCATTATCTTCAAGAGAAAATGCAGTAATGGTATCGGGCCCACCAAGATGAAGCAAGAGGAATGGGGCCCAGAAAGCCAAGAGATCATCGTTTTCAGATGGGGATTTTGAATCAGAGCTGCTTTGGCTATTGGAGATAAGTCCCACGGCGAAGTTAGCCGTGGCGTCGGCCAGTAAATAGCCGGACCATATCATCATTATTATGAGCTTTCTTGATGTGCGTTTCCTGAAAGGAGCGAAGAATATGAGAAGGGTTTGCAAGAGTAGACTGAACATAATAGCTCCTCTGATATTCCAATGATCCCATATCTTCTTTACTCGTTCTGGGATTGGATCGACCATCTTCTAGCTATGTATTGTTCGTTTGTTGGGTGGAATCAGTACATTTGTCTGATCTAGGCTTGTGCTTGCTTGGCTAGTCAACTACTGGCACTGGTCTTTCTTTAGTTTTTCCCCTGGGTGGGGACAACCCAATTAAGTCCCTTAATTTTTCACTTTCGATCATTGAATCCCTTATCGAATCCCCAAACTTTTTCTTTGGACCAATTGAGTCCTCTTTAAGATGGGGCCTAATAAAATGAAATGTATTTTTTAAAAATATTGATTATAGAATATGGGATATGAATTCAAAATAAATTTCATATAACCGTTGTAAACTTTTATTTTAAAATTTTTAACTATATTTAAAATTAAATTAAATATAAATTTTTTTTTTAATGAAAGACAATCCTACTACGCATAATATTGTTATTCTTTAGTTGAAAAATTCATATATTATAACAACTAGTGTTAGAACCTGCGCAATACGCGGATAAATATTAAATGATGATATAATATTTTATAACATCATTCAAAAATAATAAAATTATGTAATAAAATAATAAATTTTATCTTATTGACATTTGCTGAAAATTTACAATACTAAAATATATCTTCTTAAGTATCTTATTAAGTCTTTCATAAGGTATATAATAGCAAAAGTTATACATGGTATGACCTACATCAAATTATGTATACATACTATTAATATATTTTTTAATAGTGATAATAATTTTGAGAATTTAACTAATTATATTGAAAATTTTTTATTTTATATTTATAAATGATTGTTTATTTATTTGAAATATTAATATTAATTATTTAGTGTACTGTGTACTAAGCGTATGGATGTTCTACATTTTTTAAAAATTATTGTATTCTGTATATTCTCTTATCTCGTGTCTGTACAATCAAGCTCCTGATATATGAAACTACTCCATATACTAAGCTAATCAACCAAGGTTTTTTCTCATTATTAATAAAAAATAATGTGTTTTTTTTTTTAAATTTGTTTTCTGTCATTGAAATAAGAAATTAAGTATTTTTTATGTTCATGATTTGTTATAAATTATTGTTTATTTATTTAAAATATTAATTAAGTATATTACTTATTTAGTGTAACTTATTTAGTGTAGTGTGTTCTAAGTGTGTGGATATCCCACTTTTTAAAAAATTATCGTATCTCGTGTCCCGTGTCCGTGCAACCTAGCTTCTGACATATGAGACTACTCCATACACTAAGCTAATCAACCACATTTTTTTTATTACCAATAAAAATGAAGTGTTTTTTAAATTTATTTTTGTCATTGAAATAAAAAATTAAGTACTTTTTAATTTTATATTTATGATTTATTATAAATGATTATTTATTTATTTGAAATATTAATTTTTTTTTTAGTATTGGGGGAGGGAAATTCAATCCTGAATATATTAAAAGACTATATATGTACTTACCACTAGACTATGCCTTGATGCATATTTATTTGAAATATTAATGTATTACTTATTTAGTGTATTATGTTCTAAATATGTGGATATCCTACCTTTTTTAAAAATTATCGTATATTGTATGTTCCAATCTATATTTTTAAATTTTTTATATTGTTTATTTAATATTAATATTTTATTTATTCACACTTTTTTAAGCCTGTGGATTACTTATTAATTGTTTTGTAAGAAAAAATACTTATTAATTGTTTTGTAAGAAAAAATAATTTATATATTTATTAATTATTTTGTAAAAAGAAATAAATTTATATTAATATATATGCTATAGATAATCTTTTTTATAGATATTATCTTGATAAAGAGATTATTTGAAAATATAAAATAACTGATCTTACAATTAAATTCAATTGTAGTTATTCTATAATCTAAAATAATGCTAAATAGCAAATTGTGCTACTTACATGCAAACTATCCTGTTTTTATATATTATATAAGTTCGCTTTTGGACGGTTAGTTTATTATTGTATTTGGAAGTATAGGATTTACAATTTTGTAATTTATTATTTTTTAGACTGATTTGAAATGTGTTTGGGTATATGGGCTTAGAATATTTTCTTTTTTATTGGATATTGATTTATTATTTTATAGTTTATTTACTTTGGATTTTTTCTTCCTTAACTATATGTCTAAGTTCGAGCTTTAAGTATTGAATCCTTTTAAACATTGGGAGAGAGTTTTTTGCCTCTTTTGTGAGCTTGTGCAGTGTGATTTCAGATTAGTTGGCTTGTAGGCTTCGGATCCAGATGGTTTAAAAAAAAAAGAGAAAAAAAAATATACAGTGAACATTGAGATCAAACTAGTCAGTTTGATTTACTTTTTTCGGTTTGAATGGTTTCTGCTCAGCACTATCCGCTACAAACGCACGAACAGAGAAAAATGAACCAGACATTGAAATGTGCTGACGAAACTATTAGATCAAGGTTGGTGCTAATCAAAAAGTATTTATATGTTCTAATTTTTTAATAGTAGTCGATATCGTTGTTGCTATCAAAACTTATAATGGTCTGACATAGTGGTCTTTGTTTATGGTTCCCTTAAGCATGTGATTTTAACTTGGCATACCAATGATAAGTGCATATATAACCTAGCAATAGATCTCGCTTTGACTCCCTCTCCTCCAATATTCAAAAAAAAAAAAAAAAAAAAAAAAAATGGCAGAATTGATATTTGGCATTGATGGTGAAGGTTTACTATTATTTACTCTAGGCAATTCACCGAGTAGCTAGTCCCTCACTATCCCCTGCCCTGCAATCAAGTTAGGAAGAAAATTCTCAGAAGGTCTCTAGGCCTTCCAAAAGAGAAAGCCCCCAAGCATAGTAAGATATGTAGTGAAAACTAGTATTGAATTATAAACATGGCATATGGACAATACCCTCTTATAGGCACTAATATTTTTTTTTTTTTTTTTTTTTGAAAAGATTTTTTTTTTTTTTTTTTTTTTTTGAAAAGAAAATACTTCATTAAGATAATAATCGAAGAGACAATAAACAGTTTTGGTATAACATCCATGAAGGTAGAAGGCTCTTGCAAGGGAGTGAGCTTCCACGTTGGCTTGTCCCGAATCCAACGAATTCTAATATCATTTTAATGACTGAGAATCAATCTACAGTCTTGTACAAAATAAATCAACATCTGAAAAATCCATAGAAAATGAATTCAATGCATAAACTAATTGCTGGTTGTCCGAAAAGATAACACCTGCTCCATTCAAATTCACTTCTGCCCATTCTAATATCCTCCTCAATGCCAAAGCTTCAACCGCGGTTGCATTTAAATGGGTATTGAAATGGCCTGATATAGCTCGAATAAAACAGCCCTTATGGTCCTCAAAGGTTGCACCAAATCCAAAAAATGAGAGTTAAACATTTTAAAAAATGACCAATGATAGCATTTTACATTATTTAAGAAACTAAAATTTCCCTAAACTTTTCTATGCAAGTCAATGAACAAACATGAAGTCTTGTAGACTTTTCCAAATTCATCATTCCTGAAATTGAATGCAGCCTCAAAAAAATACAAAGCTGAACTTTTCACCCAGCAAAAAGGCAAACGGTGCAATGTCTTGTGTTTGATATAAAAGATTTCAAACAGGAGCCTAATACCTGACAGATACATTTAGTGAGCCTAAATGCAGTTTAATGCAATATTAACCCAATGCACTAGAAATGCATTTGATTTTGTTACATTCTAGCTTACCAAATGTAACCCATTATTGATCCTCCAATAACATGATGCAAAATGGTGAATTTATTAGAAGAATGCTATTTTCATTGAAGATAAAGCATTCTAGTCCAATTTGAGGATAATTTAAAATTCAACCAGCAAATACAGTCAGTGCACTAATAGTGGCAGAGCGGATTAAAATGGAACAGTGGCAAGCAATTGCATGTATAACTATGCAAATTAAAATGGAAGCTCATTGTTTTTATGCTTTCCCTTATTATTGCAATTTTCAGGCTCAAAAACTTGATAGTGATTTTTGCAAGTGTACAAAATCGCAACAAGTAATATATAATGAGTAGAGTATCGTTAACTCGAGGATTGTATACCAAGTACCAAAATTATGTTAACCTACTATTATTTAAACGGCAATTTAGGAAAATTATTTTAAGAAACTAAATTCAACAAAACTAATTCAAAACAAATAAGAAGATAATAAAAATTAATCAAGGCAAGCAATTTTTGATTAAAAGAAAAATCAAGGATTAAAAACTACTAGGAATTTTGACTCATTAATTCTATCCATTATTTTTAATTAGGTTCATTAATTCAGATTTTAAAGTTTGATAATCAATTTTAATTGTTCAAGTAGGGAAAACAATCCTAAAATCACTAACAAGCTCTCCCAATGTATTATTAGCTATTTTAACCCGGTGTAATTACCTATCTTCCAACAGCGCAATCAAACATGAATTAAATTATTAAGTTTTATGGTTTGTTTGTGAATTCATAACCTAAGGTCGTTAACTTACAAAAACCCCATGAGTCAAACTATATAGCTTCCGCATCAAGTTATTATTCTCATGTAATTTATTACCTTTTTCATATCAAAAACCCTTTCTCCCGATAGTGATTAATGAAATAAAGCAATCTAGGGGAGAAACTATGCCTAGAAGCATTAAGTTCAATAAAAATTATATCATGAACAAGGAAAAAATAATCTAATATTATAAATTGAAATCAAAATTAAGCTACATTAAATCCCTAGTATATGAATTTAATTCGACACAGTAATTAAACAAAACTCAATTAAAATTGAAAATATTCGCATAATCAACATGAATATTGAATAATCAATGTGAATAATGAAAAGTAAAAACAAGATTTAGAGTTTAGAGATAAAAACTAGTCAAATAACGTGGATGACTTCCTTGAATCTTGATACAATTCTTGATCACTTGAGGTATTAAAGAGAGAAAAATAGTAGACTTTCTGAAATATCTTCGTGTTCGTTTAGGAAAGTGAATCTTTATTGAGTAAGAAATCTTTTGGAAATAAAAAACTGTTAGGCTTTGTATTTCTTCCCGATTAGGACTCTCATAGCGTCTAAATAAGATTTAAACTTTATTGGCACATCAAAAAAGCATCTCATGCGGGTCCATGCAAGCGGTGTGAGCTGAAATTGACATTCTCAAGCCAATGCGAAATCTGGTCTTCAGCATGGGCGTGCTATCTAGCACAGCTTGGGTATAGTCTTTTCTGCATTTTTGGCTGGTTTTCTATAAAAAGTCCTACAAAATTCCTCAAGATCAAGTGAAATATGTTTAAGGAAACTTTGAATAAAAACATAAATAAAACTAAATAAAAACTAATTAAAGTAAAGTAATTAAAAATATTAATAAACCTAATAAAAACTATATAAAAATACTATAAAACAACAACCTATTAAAGATTCTCCTCAAACTTAAACCATTGCTTGTCCTCATAGCACAGAAACCAAAAACAAAAGAAAAACACAAGCTTAGAACCAACTGACAATGCTTAGCTTTAATATGGTTAATTATTCACAATTTCAAAAATATCAAAAATTATTAACATAAGAATAAATCAAGTGTTTCCTATGCTAATTATATTCTAACAAAAATTCAATTCTCAACAAAACACATTCCTTAATTTAAACATAAGTTAATAAGATTTTCAACACCAATAATTATTCAACCTATGGCAAATCAAACATGAATTTTTTCACAAAATTTATTTAACCTTCAAATAAGATTTTTAATAATATAAATTCAACATTCCCATAGGCAAAATTAGTCGTTCCTTCTCCACAATCGAAATGCACACAATTAAAAATTTAGTAAGTTATAATGGGTTTTAGGGGTATAATTTAGCTAAACAAGGGAAATGATAAAAGGATAGACAAAAAGAAATGATAAAAGGATAGACAAAAAGCACAAAGAATGCATAATCTCAAGATTTTCATTACATCAAAACAAATTTTTATTTGTAAAGAGAGATTAACTTGAAGTTCTTCACTAGCTTAAAATTGGAGATACTTTGGCAAGGTCTTTTCATACTACTTTGATAATTTCTTCCTTGCTTCAATTCCCCAAACTTGATTTCTTGATTGATTGCTTCTTTTATGGGGTGTTTCTCTTTGACTTTTCTAATTGCTTCATTTGCTAGTGTTCATGAGAATTTTTCCCTTTTATTGCTATGTTTTAATAAAATCAAATCCTTCAATTATACATTATTGTACTTAGGGAAATAATTTAAATTGGTTTAATGTCTATGTTTAAAAATGGTAAATGAGAAAAATTTTGGTTATAAGCTTCAAATTGGTTGCAAAGGTCATAATTTAACTTAGATGGCCTAGGCTAAATATGGAGTTCAACGAAGAATGCCTAAATCATCTCTTTCTAAGTGTGAGCATTTAAAATTTTGTCTCAAAGGGAATTCTACTTTGTTCTAGGAATGCTAAGGTTAAATAAATTTTTGTGTAAAACATACCTATATACCATAAAATTCATAAAAATCAGTGTTCACGACCTTAAAAACAAATGGTTAAATCAAAACATCATATTAAGTCAAAAATTTAAATTAAAGCTCAAATATATTAGACTAGAAAAACAACTAAATTTATCACAAGTTACTAAATTATGATAATTTTCAAGCTTGCTCACAATTGAAATAAAAACAACTAAATTTATCACAAGTTACTAAATTATGATAATTTTCAAGCTTGCTCACAATTATTCCAACCATATTAAGCTAATGAAACAAATAAAACTTAAAATTTTAACTAATATTTTCCTTCCCCCAACTTAATCTAGCATATTGTCTTCAATGTGTACAAAAATAAGATCACTTCCCCAAACTTATCATATATGATCAAAACAAGGTGCAAAAGCAAAAATAAAAATAGAGTTGAGAACATCTTACCACCATTATATTGAAAAATGCAATAAAATTCAAGGAAGCAAAGCGCATTAGATCCAAATGCTAAATTCTAAAAATGAAAAGGAACTAAAGTAATATAAAAAATAAAAAAATTAATAGTAAAAATAAATAAAAAATAAAAATAAAAATTAATAGGAAAAAAATAAATTAATAAAAAATAATTATAATAATAATCTAAATAATAGAAAAGAAAAATAGAAACCGAGGATGATTGCCAAAATGAAAAGAATAACAAAAAAAAATCTGCAGCATGGCCTGGGGGTGCTGGGTAGCACGCCCTGGAGGTGCTAGAGCCTGAATCTTGTGTAATTTTTCTCTGGAGACAGCACAGGGGTGCTGGCTAGCACGCCCTGGGGGTGCTAGAGCCTGACTCTGGGCGTAATTTTCTTTGGAGACAGCACGGGGGTGCTGGCTAGCATGCTCTGCCCGTGCTAGAGCCTGACTCTAGCACTTTCAATCAGTTTTTAAGCCTCTTTAATCCTTTTTGACCTGCAACATCAGTGTAAAACATCAAAATAAAAGAAAATAATGGTTTAAAGATGGGAAAAAAATGAAAAAATATAAATAAAAAAATATAGGAAAAGAAAGATGGGTTGCCTCCTATTAGCGTTTTATTTAAAGTCTTTAAACTCGACTTTTTTAAAGTCTTTAAACTCGACTTTTGAGAAGTTTATCAAATAACAACTTGCACCCATAGTATGTATTGTGTAATATCACACATGGGTCTTGGTTGAAAATGCCCTCAAGACTGGCTAGTTTGAGAAAATTTATACCCATCTTATAAACAACATCTCGCTTTGAATGATGAAATTGAGAAAAGAACCGTATTAGAACATGGAGAACATAATTTATTAAAGGTGGTTTCATTGGAAAGAAAGAATCTTCGGCTGGTGTATGTATAAAGACCATTGATGAGCTCAAATCAATAGTCTCAATTATTCCTTCATCCACCAATATTGCTTGCTGCTCGTCTTCATTTAAACTCTCACCAAATGTCCCTTCCAGCAGTACATCACCTTTTTCATGGTCATTAATAATCATGTCTGGAAATAAGAAAGTGAGATTTAATTCATCTTCAAAAGAGTTGCATTCTTCACATGTAGGCTTTACTTCTTCTAAAGGTGTAATTTCCCATGAAGTTTCCTCATAATGAAGTTTCCTCATAATTTACCTTGCATTCATCATCTTGATATCCATTAGTTGCCATGGTTATTAATTCCGCTGCTTGTACCTCCAAATTCTTTATTGCCATTTGTTGGATCTTAAAAATCTCATGAGTTTCTTTCATAAATTCCATGTGAGATTTAGTAAGGGCAATAATCAAATTCTCTAAATTCTTCTGCTTTTCTTCTTTATACTCAAAATTTGGAGCGTAAACCCTGTAGTGAAGGATCTCAATGCGAACGATAGTCAAAATCTGTCATATCATTTAACATGTAATGTACGTCCCCATAGCTACTTTTCGGAAGGTGGAATACTGGTTGCTGAAAATCCATTATCTACCCAACTTCTTGTTTCTTCATCTAATCCACAGTAGAATATGTAAGTGGGATATTTATTTGTAAAATTATGATAAGAAAATCTCTCTAGCAATTCATTAAATCTTGTCCAAGTGGCATAAAATAACTTTGAATGTTGTTGAATAAAACTTGCGACTACTTGTTGATGAAACATCTCAAAATACTTCCCAAGAAAATAATGAAAGTAAAAATTAATAAAAACAAAGAAAAAAACTACAAATAATATAAAAAAATATTTCAATTAACAAAAAAAATTAAAATAAAAAATGTATAAATTAATAATAGGTTAATTGGTATTGATATTGGTAAAGCCAATCCCCAGCAACGGCGCTAAAAACTTGACAGTGATTTTCGCAAGTGTACGAAATTGCAACAAGTAATATATAATGAGTAGAGTATCATTCCCTCGAGGATTGTATTGAGATTGTAATATCAAGTACCAAAATTAATGTTTAACTAAATATTATTTTAAATGGCAATTTAGGGAACTTATTTAAGAAACTTAAATTCAAACAAATAAAAAGATAATAAAAAGAAGATCAAGCAAGCAATTTTTGATTAAAAGAATCAATGAATTAAAACTACTAGGAATTTTGACTTCACTAATCTATCCAACTTTGTTTTATCAGTTCATTAATCAATTTTTAGATTGTTCAAGGTAATGAAAAACAAGACCCTAAAGATCACTAACAACTCTCTTCGAGTTATTTGTTAGCTATTTTAACTCTGATCTAAATGTACCTATCCTTCTCAATAGTGCAATTAAATCATGAATTAGAATCATTAAGTTTTATGGTTGTTTATGAATCATAAACTAAGGTTGTTAACTTATGAAACCCTCCATGAGTCAAACCATATAGCTTCTGCATCAAGTTATTATTCTCAATATAATTTATTACCTGTTTCATGTCAAAATCCTTCTCCTGATAGTGATTAATGAAATAAATCAATCCAGGGGAGAAATTTCTGCCTGAAGCCATTAGTTAATAATGCATTATATTTTGACCACAAGAAAAACAATCTACATATTATATAAATAATGAATTATATTTTGAACAAAGAAAAACAAATCTAATATTATAAATTGGAAAAGAAATTAAGCTACATCCAATCCATAGTATAAGAGTTTAGTTCGACATAGTAATTAAATAAAACTTAATTAAACTTGATAATAATTCCATAATCAATGTGAATAATGAAAATTAAAAACAAGATTTAGAGTTTAGAGATAAAAACTAGTCAAATAACGTGGATGACTTCCTTGAATCTTGACACAATTTTTGATCACTTGAGGTCTTAAAGAGAGAAAAATAATAGAACAAAAGATTATAGAACCAGCGAGATGGAATATACAATGAATCGATTTTCCTTGACTATGGCTAGTCTTCCTATTTATATAGACTCTCTGGAATATCTTCGTGTTCGTTTAGGAAAATGAATCTTTATTGAGTAAGAAATCTTTTGAAAATAGGAAACTGTTAGGCTTTGTATTTATTTCCAATTAGGACTCTCCTAGCATCTAAATAGGATTTAAACTTGATTCGCACATCAGAAAAGCATCTCATGCGGGTCCATGCAAGCGGTATGGGTTGAAACTGACATTCTCGGCCCAATGCGAAATCTGGTCTTTGGGCGTACTATCTGCCACGGCTTGGGTACAGTCTTTTCTGCATTTTGGCTGGTTTTCTATAAAAACTCCTACAAAATTCCTCAAGATCAAGTGATATATGATTCAAGGAAGCTTTGAACAAAAACATGAATTAAACTTAATAAAAACTAATTAAAGTAATTAAAAATACTAAAAATCCTAATAAAAACTATATTAAAAATACTATAAAAATAACACCTATCAATCTCTATTAGCTAACTGATCCCCAACTTTGAACCCCTCTAGGCCAATACCCTCTCTTGCATTATCATACCAAGAAGTTGAGTTTCAATTAAATCCATTAATGTGCAACAAATTGACAAGGTAAACAACAGTCTGGCAAATATTCATTTAGGCAGCCAAAATGTTTTTGGTCTAAGATTAAATTGTTGAATCGGAAGGTAATAAGAATGGAATTGAAGCGCAGAAATTCACATAATGGTTTGGAAACTCGCAGTTAACCAATAAAGAAAGGCAACCAATAAAGAAACTGTAGTTGTGCCTAACACTACCTACCTCTGCAAAGTAGCAGTATGATATGCATGACATGAATGAAATTAGCACAACATTTTGATACAAACCCACCTTTGAAAACCTTCCAATCCACGTAATTCCTTCCTCTGTTAAGGAATTACGTGGATTCTTAGGGCTCACTGGATATTACAGGAAATTTGTGCAGAATTATGGGCTGATAGCTAGGCCCCTCACTGCTCTTACAAAAAAGAATGCCTTCCATTGGAACCCAATAGCCGACTCTGCATTTTTTACTCTTAAAAGGGCCCTCACATCTGTTCTTGTTCTTCGACTTCTAGATTTTTCCTCCCCATTTACAGTAGAGTGTGACACCTCCTCTAAGGGAGTGGGAGCGATTTTGCTACAGGATGATCACCCTATTACTTATTTTAGCAAAGGGTTATCTTATTCCAGCCGCCTCAAATCTGCTTATGATAGAGAACTTTTGGCTTTGGTTCTAGCTTTACAAAAGTGAAAACATTACTTGATGGGCAACCACTTTTATGTTCGTACAGATCATAGAAGTTTAAAATATCTCTTGGAGCAGCGCCTTTCCACCAATGAACAACAGAGATTGCTTCTGAAACTCTTACCTTTTGACTTTTCTATTGTTTATAAAGTAGGTAAAGAAAATATTGGCGATGATGCACTCTCACGTCGCCCACACCATGTTGACTTTTTGGCACTTGCAATTCCTATCTCGCTCAATTTCTCCAATTGGGCCCAAGGATTACAAGACGATGAATATACCCGAGATTTACCAGCTGCCCTCCAAACAGATCCGGCTTCCTATCCAGATTTTCATGTGACCAATTCTAAGCTTTTTTACAAAACTCGTTTGGTCATCCCAAATGATATGGCTTTACGACAGAAACTTTTAGCTGAAGCTCATGACACTTCAACAGCAGGCCACGGCGGGTATTTGAAGACCTTGAAACATCTCAGTTCTACCTTTTACTGGCCAAATCTCAAGCAAGATGTCAAAGCCTATGTGCAGAATTGTCTCATCTGTCAGAAGGCTAAGTACCAAGCTTTGGCACCCGCAGGTCTATTACAACCCCTACTGATTCTAGCCAAAATTTGGGAGGACATCTTAATGGACTTTATTTCTGGTCTTCCTAAATCTGGTGGCTTTGACACAATTTTAGTGGTAGTTGATAGGTTGAGTAAGTATTCTCACTTCATCCCTCTTGCTCACCCATTCACTACCAAGTCGGTTGCTGAAATCTTTTGCAGGGAGATTGTGCGCCTCCATGGCCTTCCATGTTCCATCATATCAGATCGAGATGTCATCTTCCTTAGCACTTTTTGGCAGGAGCTCTTTCGCCTCAGTCAGATTAAGCTTCGGGTTAGTACTGCTTACCACCCTCAAACAGATGGATAAACTGAGGTGGTGAGCCATTGCTTGGAAACTTATCTGAGGTGCTTCACCTTGGCGCAACCCCGTTCATAGAGCAAATTCCTCTTTTAGGCAGAATATTCCTTCAACACAGGATTTCACACTTCAGCTGGCACCTTACCTTTTCGAATTGTTTATGGAAGAGAACCCCCTATGCTAACTCCTTTTGTACGTGGTGAAACTCACATCGCTGATTTGGAAGCACAACTCTTAGAACGTGATGTCATGCTTCAAATCCTCAAAGACAATTTGCAAAAAGCCCAGACACGTATGAACTTCAAATCCTCAAAGACAATTTGCAAAAAGCCCAGACACGTATGAAACAACAAGCAGATGCTCATCGCAGGGAGTTATCCTTTAAAGTAGGTGACTATGTCCTTTTGAAACTTCAGCCGTACCGCCAACAGTCCCTTACTCGCCGACGCTATGCCAAGTTGTCTCCTAGGTTCTTTGGACCTTATAAAATCATCAAGCGAGTTGGTTCAGTAGCGTATGAGCTTGAGCTCCCATCCGATGCTAAGGTTCATCCTGTTTTTCACATTTCATTGCTTCGACCTGCACTTGGCCACCATATTCTGACTACACCAGCGCCGCTGCTAGTAAATGACAATTGGGAACTGGAATTAACACCTGCAAAAGTCCTAGACCACCGCTGGTTGCATCGTTCAGGCACTTCAACTTTGGAACTCCTCATTCAGTGGGAAAAACATCCAGTAGAAGAAGCAAGTTGGGAGGAGTACGACCTTTTGGTTGACCAGTTCCCTCAATTTCGCCTTGAGGACAAGTCGAGGTTTCAACGGGGGAGTACTGATACAAACCCGCCTCTGAAAACTTATTCAAGAAAAAAATTTAACTCCTCAAGTGCTTTGCACATGGGTTTTGAGCGTTTGGAAGAAGTCAAAACTGTTGGAGAAGATGGAATTAATCAGTTGCTGGAATTTCTCAGAGTATAGAAACTGCTTCACATGCCTGATTTTTCTGCCTGCTGCAGTTATCACTTATCCACTTCCCACTTCCCAATTATTTAGGATTTGATTTGCTTTTCTGTAGTATTTTATATTTCATTTTCTTGTTCTTTATTGATATTATATTGAAGTATTAATCAGAGTTGTAAGGAGTCAATCAGAGTTGTAAGGAGTCTGGTCCTCTCCATACGGACTAAGCAAATAAAGCTTTCCCTTTTCTCCATAAAATTTCTTTCTTTTCTTTTTATTTTCTACTGCTGCTATCACATTTACATCACACTTTAATTTTAAATGAAAAGAGAACTAAGCACCTATCTTAATTCAAACCTTATGCCTAATATAAACTCATTTTAATTGTTTCCAAGAAGAAGAGCAGGGAATCAAAAATCTTTAGTTGCCTGACATTTTATAGTAAAAAGTTTTAAGATCCTCAATTTGGCGACTACAAACAAATGATGATAAAACATACATGGAGGCTAAACTTTCATCAACCATAAACTCGTAAATAATCAATAAGCATGAAAGATGACAGAACCACACCGCTTTCCTCAACCAAGACACTGCAATTAACCAAATAGCCATTCAATTTTATTATAACAAGTTTCCACAGATAATAGAGAAAATTATGTATGAACAAAAATGTAGTATAGTCAGCAACTTTTCTCGTGTCAAAAGATCGTGGAAAAACTAGAGTAAAGACAGATATTAAATCACCTAGCTATTGCCTCTCAAATGCTGCCTCATGGTCAAAATTCAGTTGCAATCAAACTTCAAAAAATTTAAGCTGACTCTCGGCACCAGCTTTCGAACTCGGAAAATCCCTTTTCAATTTAGCAACTCTTTTCCTACAAGCTGCCATTGACTTCCCAGGAACTTCAGCTGCAATTTTCTCCCACCTCATTGCCACATCCTTGGGAAATGCTTTTAAAGCATTTAGTAATGCAATGTCATCTCCTGCACTCCATGGCACTCCACCAATATCTTCGTTATCTTTCTTATTTTCAACACTCTCTTTTCCACCAATCTTAGCTTGAACTTTTGTTTCCAATGGTTTCCTATTCTTTTAAAACTTCGCATAGGAATCATTATCATCTAATTTGTTCTCCCCCATTTCTTTTGCCATCTTTATTACACTCTCTACTTTATGCTTCCCATTAAAAGCCTCCGCAATAGAAAGAAAATAGGATTTGTGTTTTTTTTTTAAAGAAGAAAAAGCAGCCACTGTTGTATTTTTAATTCAAATTCAACTCATAATTCATGAACATACACAACTCCTCTTATATAGAGGTACAAAATAGACTAAGTCTAAACTAAATCCCAAGAATAACGAAGATAATCAACTGTGAATCACAAGCCAGATTATGTGGTGCGATTTACGATGGAGCACAATGATGATGTTGGTTATAAATAAAAAAATATAACTTCTTTGTGTGTTCTGCGTTGTTTTCCGCCCTTCGTTCATGCTACTACTTATTTTTGTGTTACATGCGCGAGAGAGACTATATGTCTGGATCAGCCTTCCACTCTTGAGAGAATACAGTGTTGGCGTGGTTTTTTGAATGACATTTTTTGCTGCTGCCGTTTCCCATTTGATGACGCGGTCACCCGAACGATAATTCCAGAATAACGAAGATAATCAACTGTGAATCACAAGCCAGATTATGTGGCTGTGTTAGCTACCAAACTAGTCAAAGAAAGAGCTAAACATGGACTTCTAACAACTAAATACACCCAACAGTAGAATAGGAAAATATTAACTAACTTTATCTCTCCAAAATACACCTTATAACTCCATATTTTCCTCAAGAGGTCCTTGTAAGAGGGACTAATCACATAATGACACCTTATTACTCCTATGATCTTTAACACCCCCCTCAAACTTTGCCGGGGCAGGAGGCAGAGTTTGCTGTGAAACATAGCTATGGCAGATTTTGGTATTGGTTTGGTGAAGATGTCAGCAACCTATTGATCTGTTGGAACATATTTAGTAACTAGAAGACCACGTGCAACCCGTTCTCTAACAAAGTGGTATTCCAACTCTATATGCTTACTCCTGGCATGAAACACTGGATTCACAGTGAGATAAAGAGCACTCAAGTTATCACAGTAAAGTATAGGCGACACAGTCATGGGAATCGAAAAATCTTGAAGCAAATATGTAAGCCAAGTGAGCTCAGCAGCTGTATGAGCCATTGCTCTGTATTCAGCTTCGGTACTGGAACGAGAGACAGTGTGTTGCTTCTTGGCAAGTCGATGGGAATCGAAAATCTTGAGCCCAAAGATTATGTAAGCTCGAATGTCGCCCGAGCTTCTACTAGTCTACAGCTGTTATGTAAGAGCCATGTCTGCTCTGAATTCAGTGCGTTCGGTACGGAACGAGGAAGACAAGTGTGGTTGCTTCTTGGCTACCATCCACGAGATAAAAAATTGCAACCACGGAACGATCACAGTACCCTGTGGTCGAGCGCCTAGGTAATTGGACATCCAGGCCCAATCAGGGCTCGGCAAAACCCCTCAAAAATTAATGAAGAATGGAAGTTAAATGTAATTCCTAGACTCAGGAGTTCCTTTCCACATTACCGGAACAGAATCGATGAACAAAACTTCATGTGCACACCATCGGGTCCGCATATTATTGAGAAACATAAATTTCACATTGTATAAGATCAGGACGGGTTAATGTTAAATATGCACGGCCAAACAATACTCGATTATAACTGAGGATCAACAGGAGCAGCAGGGACTTGTAACATTTGGTTTTATTTCCAAAGGCTGTAGGCCATCGGGTTTAACTGTCAAGCATTCCAAACCGATCAAGCAAAGTTTAAAGTCATTAATGTGTTTGATTTTAGCAACAACCCATCTTCTGTTTGTGTAATTTCATTCAATACCCAAAAAATGATGCAATAGGCCTAGATCTTTCATAGCAAATTCCCTACACAACAACTGAATAAACGAATCAATTAATGTTGGAGAAGACCCTGTTAGAAGCATATCATCAACGTAAATCAACAAGGCTAATGTGCCTTGCAATGAATGAAAAATAAAAAGCGAAGGGTCAGCTAAACTGCAGAGAAAACCAAAAGAAACTAAAAAACTACTTAGCCTGTCAAACCATGCACGTGGGGCTTGTTTTAAGCCGTACAGCGCCCTCTTCAGTTTACACACATATGAAGAATATTGCAAATCTACCATACACCATAACTAGCGGGCTATCCATATAAAGATTCTCAGAAATGATGACCATGTAAAGAAAGCATTTTTAACATCAATTTGTCTGTTTTAACATCAAGTTGTCGAACTTGCCACCGTCGAACCAAAGCAATTGAAAGAACAAGTCGAATGGTTCCTGGTTTAACAACTGGAGAAAAAGTTTCTGTAAAATCTTGACCATCAACTTGATGATATCCTTTTGCGACTAACCGTGGTTTTAATCGATCAAGGGAACCATCGGATTTAAGCTTCGCCTTGAATACCCATTTTGACCCTATCACATTCATGTCATGCGTCCTAGGAACCAAAGTCCAAGTCTCATTTTTGTGAAGAGCAGATAATTCCTCCTCCATAGCTTTCTTCCATCCAGAATGTGCCAAAGCTTGTTTGACAGTACGTGGTTCCTTAGGAATTGAGGAATCCATGGTTGTGACAAGAGCATACCTAGGGTTTTGGTTTAACAATACCAGATTGAGATCGAGTTGTCATAGAATGGCGATTTGGAGCAAGAACAGGTGCAAGAGAAGTAGAATCTGTTGCTAATTCAGCAATTGGAATATCTGAAGTGGGATCTGGCGTTGGCAAAGGGAGATCAGTTTCCTGCATTTCTAAATGTTGCGATGTGAAATTAGCGGATGATGATGGCGAATGAATAGGGGAATATGGTGTGATGGGTATCGGTGACGAATGATGTGGGAATGGTAAAGAAGCAGTCGAAGAATGTTGAACAAAGACTGGTGTGGCAGATTGTGGCAGAGAAATTGGGACATGTAAATGGGAAGCTGGTTCAGTCGTGGAGAAAGGGATCGTGGCTGTCGAAATCGTATTAGGTTGGGCTTGATTGAAAAGAGAAGGAATTGGAATTAAAGATAATGACTAGGTAGAATCCTGCATAGCAGATGACAAGCAGATGACACAGTAGCAGAAGCTGGTATCCATGAATCAAACACTTGTGTAACATGTACTGGTGTACAAATATTAGTTGCTGATTTGTATGGAAAACACTCTTCATCGAATACCACGTGTCTCGACATAATATATTTACGATTTTTCATATCGTAACACTTGTAACCTTTATATTTGTCACTGTATCCTGTAAAAACACAAAGAGTAGATTTTGGATCAAATTTATTTTTCTTGGTGTCCCAAATATATGGGAAACACTTACATCGAAAAACACGTAACATGGAATAATCTGGATGCTTTTTATGTAACTTAAAAAATGGTGAATCAAATGAAATGGATGATGAGGGTAAACGATTAATTAAGAAAACTGCAGTAGTAAAAGCATCAACCCAAAAAGATAACGGAACACGGCTATGAAACAACATTGACATTCCTAGCTCACGTATTATGCAATGTCGACGTTCAACTATACCAGCTTGTTCTGGTGTATATGAAGAAATATGATGAATTATTCCAGTTTGTAGAAAATGAGTAGCCAAAGCAGAATTAACAAATTCTCCCCCTCCATCTGATTGAAAAATTTTGATAACAGCATTATATTGACGTTGATATATTGACGTTGAACATAGTTTTCAAAAGCAATAAAAGCCGAATAAAAATCAGATTTCGCACGTAATGGAATTATCCAAGTGTATTTGGTGTAATCATCGACAAGACAAGCATAAAACTTAAATTTTCCAATAGATAACACAGGACCTGGTCCCCATAAGTCACACTGTATTTTTTCAAAAGCAGTAGTAGTAGAATTAACACTTCTTTTAAAAGGAAATTTGCTGAGTTTCCCCAACTGACAACTGTCACACACTTGATTTATTTTTAAAGGGCCATTAACAGCAATTAGGCCTTTATTATGCAAACAATTTAAAGCAGAAATTTGTGGATGTCCAAGGCGTTGGTGCCAAACATCAGCACTACAAGACTTGAAGACTTGAAACGGGAAATGAAAATTAGCTTTCAGGACGATTAGAAATTGTATACAAATCACCCCTTCTTTGTCCTACGATGATTAACGCGCCTGTCTTATCCGTTCCTTACGTTCCTTCACAATAAAAGAATCATTAGTAAACTCACAATTTACAGGAAACTGTGAAGTTAATTTACTTACCGATAACAAATTCTTTTTTAAATCAGGAACATACAAAACCTCAAACAATGGCAACAAATGATTATTTTTTCGAACTTCAGAACTACCAATACCAGCTATAGGGATGGAAGAACCATCACCTATAATAACCGAATCACTACTTGCATAAGTATGTAAATTAGACACCATACCTTCACTTCCAGTCATGTGATTCGTAGCTGCAATGTCAGACATCCAATCATGGTCTGTAACAATATTATCAAGTGTCAAGGCTGCCAAAGCTTGAGGAAGAACACCAGATTGAGACGCAGATGAAGGAATCCACCAACAAATTTTTGTGATATGTCCTGTTTTGTTGCAAAACTGACAGGTCTCATCTCGATAAAGCTCACGTTCTGCAGCTGTTATACGTCTCTTCCCTGGTGGTGGAGGTCGTTGCTGCTGACCTGAAGAATTTGTTTGATTCTGCGCCTGAAACCCACGACCTGCAGAAGTAAAATTTGAGTGAGAATTTTTTGAATCTAAAGACGAGTTTTTTGATCAGCCAAATCTGCCGATTTTTTTGCTGTTGAGGTATAGACGCCAGATGAGGCGTATGAACGCTTCAAGGTGAAATTGCAGAATTTTGCAAACCAAGGTTCGTCGTTGATTCATGATTTTGTTGAGTTGTTAAATCCCAATTTTGAATAAGTTGGTCTTGGTGGTATTGGAGCATTGTGGTAGTAAAAGGTCTCATATTGTGGACCAAGACTTGTGATTGAGTAGGCTGCTATAAATTTTTTCTTTTTCTTGAATTGGACGGCCAATAGCAGCCAAACTGTCACAAATATTTTTGAATTGACGAATGTGATTACCAATGCTGACGCTGTCATCTTTGCGAAGATAGATCAATTGTTGATGGAGTGTAAACTCCCTTTCTTAAGACTCCTGTGCATATGAGTCTTTTAAGGCATCCCAGGCAGCAAAGGCCGTATCGAGCCCAATTACAAGCCCTAGAGATTCTTCATAGAGTGTGCCGATTATCCACCCTCGAAGAAGACGATCTGCTTGCTGCCAAGCAGCGAAATTCTGAAGTGATTGCTCTGTTGCTTTGTCTGATCCTGCCGGATTCATTAGTGGTTCTTCTGTGAGATGATTTAAGAGATCTTGACTCTCGGCAAGTCCTAGTACTTGCTCACGCCATAGAAGGTAATTTGTTTGGGTGTTTGTTTGGGGTGAGTTTCAAAGTGAGAAATTGAAGTCCTAGTACTTGCTCACGCCATAGAAGGTAATTTGTTTGGGTGAGTTTCAAAGTGACGAAATTGCCGACATTTTAGTGACAAAGATGAGAAAGCCATGAGCAAAATGATGTTCAGGCTCTGATACCAAGAAAGAAAATAAGATTTGTGTTTTTTTTTTTTTTCAAGAAGAAAAAGCAGCCACTGTTGTATTTTTAATTCAGATTCAACTCATAATTCATGAACATACACGGCTTCTCTTATATAGACGTACAAAATAGACTAAGTCTAAACTAAATCCGAAGAATAACGAAGATAATCAACTGTGAATCACAAATCAGATTATGTGGCTGTGTTAGCTACCAAACTAGTCAAAGAAAGAGCTAAACATGGACTTCTAACGACTAAATACACCCAACAGTAGAATAGGAAAATATTAACTAAATACACCTTATAACTCCATATTTTATTCAACAGGTCCTTGTAAGAGGGACCGATCACATAACGACACCTTATTACTCCTATTACTCCTATGATCTTTAACAGCAATCACCTCCCAGCTCCTTGACTTCCCTACAGGATTCTTTACCATTTGTTTCTTCAATATATGTAAATCCTCTTCGCTCCACTCCGTGTCTCCCTCATTTGCAATAAACCCATTTGTAACATTTCCTGAAACTTCATCTCTTTTGTCTTTAATTGATAACCCATTTGTTTTTTCTTCACCTTGAATTGGACCAATCACAGTTTCCTCAGATCTGATCGCTTTTGATCTCCTCTTGGGCACTCTCTTTTCAGTGGAAATTTCAGGTTCTTCGTCATGTGTCTCGACGATTGGACCTTGACCGACTGAGATGTCACCACCAGTGACGTTAGATGGTGCAAAAGGGCCAATGAAGAAGGAGATGGAGACCCAAAAGAGGAGAGATTTAAAGGTTTCAGTTTGGAGATAAAGAATCGAAAAAATCAATAAAACGGAAGAGAAGATAACTGCAATGAAGACTAGCGGTTTGTTAAGCGATTCTTGTTGAGATTGCTGATCCGCGAGTGAAGATGGGATTGGCCGAGATTGAAAGACGAATCTGGTTCTAGCGTCCTCATCGAGAAACTCTATTGTCGGATGCTTTACAGTTGCTAGGGAGGGAGCAGAAGACCAAGAAACAGAAAATTGCCTAATTTTTCTTTCTTTCCTTTTTTTTACTAAAAAATACACGTATGCAATTATAAGGGAACATCAACCCTTTAACTTGACTGGTGACACTTTAACCGTTTATCATTTTAAAAAACTGTTAATGCCCGCTTTTTCTTTCAGAGTAATTGAATTCTCCCTTCAACGAATTTCACTAAAAGATGCTCGTTTTTTTATATCCAAAATCACATTTTCGACAACTTATTACCCAAAACTCACATTTAATGACTACCAACTCCTCAATCGCTTATCACAGGGTAGACTACGTGATGCACATAACACGCTCAACAAAATGCCTGAGAGAAGTTCTCATAGCCGTATTGTTTATTGGACTTCTTTGGTTACTAAATACTCAAAAAGTGGTTTCATTGATGAAGCTCGAGCCCTCTTTGACATGATGCCTGAGAGAAACGTTGTCAGTTATAATGCAATGTTATCAGGATTTTTGCAATGTGGGAGGCTAAGTGAGGGAATGAGGTTATTTGAAGAGATGCCAGAGAGGAATGTTGTTTCTTGGACTTGTATGCTTTGTGGCTTGGCAGATGCAGGAAGGATTTGTGAGGCGAGAAGATTGTTCGAGGAGATGCCGAAGAGGAATGTCGTTTCATGGAATGCAATGATTGTTGTTTTGACTAAAAATGGAGATTTGGAGGATGCAAGGTTGGTTTTTGATAGGATGCCAGTCAAGAATGTGGTTTCTTGGAATGCAATGATTGCAGGGTACAAGGAGAATGGTAAAATGGAAGAAGCAAGGGCTTTGTTTGATGAGATGGAGGATAGGAATGTGGTTACTTGGACAAGTATGATAGCAGGTTATTGTAGGGTAGGTGAGGTAGAGGAAGGGTATTTTTTCTTTCAGAGGACTCCTGCGAGAAATGTTGTTACTTGGACAGCCATGATTAGTGGGTTTACTTGGAATGGATTTTATGAAGATGCATTGCTGCTTCTTCTTGAGATGAAGCGGAGCTCTGGCATAATACCAAATACAGAGACTTTTATTTCACTTATTTATTCTTGTGCTGGCATAGGATTCCATCGTCTTGGCAAGCAGTTACATGCTCAGGTTATAATAAACAGGTTTGAGTATGGTGATTATGATGGTCGGTTATCGGAGAGCCTTATTTACATGTACTCTTCATTTGGCTTCATGGATTTTGCACATTTTATATTTAACAAGAACTCAAATCATTATGTTGTTCAGTCTTGTAACTGCATGATTAATGGTTATATTCGGATTGGCCAACTGCAGAAGGCTCAGAATTTGTTCGACACTGTACCTATTCGAGACAAGATCACCTGGACTTCAATGATTGATGGATATTTCAGTATTGGAAATGTATCCGAAGCATGCCATCTGTTCCAGAACATGCCTGAAAAAGATTCAGTTGCATGGACAGTAATGATTTCAGGACATGTCCAAAATGAACTTTTTGCTGAAGCTACTAATTTGTTTACAGAGATGCAGGCTCATGGATTTAGTCCTTTAAGTTCTACATATGCTATTCTTTTTGGAGCTACAGGTGCATTGGCATGTCTTGATCAAGGGAGGCAATTGCATGCAATGCTGATAAAAACATTATCAGCTACTGACTTGATTCTAGATAATTCTCTGATTTCAATGTATGCAAAATGTGGGGAGATACATGATGCATATAAAATATTCTCGCACATGATTTCTCATGACCTGATTTCTTGGAATTCTATGATCATGGGATTTTCACACCATGGGCTAGCGACTGAAGCACTAAATGTTTTTGAAGCCATGTTGGAATCTGGAACTCATCCAAATTCTGTAACCTTTCTAGGTGTTCTATCAGCATGTAGCCATGCAGGATTACTGAGTAAAGGATGGGAGTTATTTAATGCAATGAATAATGTTTACGTAATTCAACCAGGTTTGGAGCATTACATTTGTATGATTGATCTTTTGGGCCGAGCAGGGAAAGTGAAAGAGGCAGAAGAATTCATTTTGGGATTACCTGTTGAAACAAATCATGCTATTTGGGGTGCATTGCTTGGTTTATGCAGTTTTAGTGAAAAAAATGCTGGCATAGCTAAACGAGCCGCTGCGCAACTCCTTGAGCTAGATCCACTAAATGCACCTGCACATGTAGTTCTCTGCAATATGTATGCAGCAAGTGGCAACCATATCGAGGAGCAAAAATTGAGGAAGAAGATGGGTATGAAAGGTGTGAGGAAGGTCCCTGGATGCAGTTGGATAGTGCTAAATGGAAGAATTCATGTCTTTTTGTCAGGAGATAAATTAGACCCACAGGCAACTGAACTGCTATCATTCCTGTTTCAGTTTGGTGATGGAGCATATTAGGTATAAAATTTTCATGGTTCATTGAGAATGGGATTTTATTTTATAATATCTTCACAATTTTTTTTTTTTAAAAGGCATAATATCAATAGTTGCCATGAACAATGAAGACATAAGTACCGTGCTAAGCTTTTTCAAATGCGAGCTTGGTTCATTTATTAAAGTAGCCTAAAAATCAAGTTTAAATTTAGTTCATTTAGAAACCGAACTTGAATCTAGCCGAGCTTTTATCGAATCAAGTATTGATTGGTTCATTTATAGCCCTGTAACCGTAGCTTAATAAGGAATTGATGGAATTTCGTCAATTAAATTGGTTGATAGCAAGTGTATTGTAGTTCCAAATGCTAAAAGCTCAACTGATCATCACCGTTGAAAATGTGAAATCAAAACTGCTAATTTTGTCCGCCTAAAACTGCAATTACACAAGCAGAATATATACTGCCCTTCTCTTTGCCCCATACGCATTTTAGCAACCATTCAAAGGGTGTAAGAATAATAAACACAAATTTAACAAACAAAAAATTATTTTCTCAAAAAAAAAAAAAAAAAAAATAAACACCCAAATTTAACAAACAAAATATTATTTTCTCAAAAAAAAAAAAAAAAAAAAAAAAAAAAAAAGGATTGGCATTATAGATGTGGTATGAACCGGACTAAAGATTGAACTGGCTTATAACTAGATCGCGGTTGAACCAAGAACCGGATCAACTTGGTTCAACCGGTTCTTGTCATTTTTTATTTTCATAAGTATTTATAAAAACTAATTGTAAATAACTTGATAGAAAAAAAAGTAATAATATTCTAAATATATAATTTTTTTCAAACCATTTATCATCAACTATCAACAATAATAATAAATTAGTTATGTCAATATATTAATATTATTTAATATATCAAATAAATATTATATATTATTTTTAATTATATATTTTTTATTTTTATATATATATATATATATTATAATATATATATTTTTGTGTGTATTTTTGTGTGTGTGTGTGTGTGTGTGTGTGTGTGTGTTTGTGTTTGTGTTTGTGTTTTAGTAACGACGAAAGAGAAAATCAACCTTAATTTAATATCTAAGTTGTATGCATATCTATCGCTAAATTATATTTGTACTTACATTACTCAAACGTGCATGCTATACATATTTTTATCTTATAATTAATAATTAAAAACTCATAATAATAATTAATTATTAAATTTTAATAATTTTATTTTATTATTAATCATTTTATTTTTAATAATTGAGATAATATATTTACTTTTTTTATTAATTAATCATTTCATATTTTCAAAACATCATTTAGAAAAAAAGAAACAAAATATAACAACAATAAGTTAGTTGACCCATTTGCAAGTAAGAAAAATAATCTATATATATATATATATATATAAGTTTTTTTATTCTTTTCTTCAAGATATAAAACCCAATATAAACCATTTCTAAACTATTAAATTTTTAAAATTTGAACTTTAAAACTTTTTGAGTTTTTTTTTTTATCTCTATCTATATACTTATATTTATTTTTAAATATTCTTATGCCATAATTTTCTTTCACAATGGCTTTTTTGTTTTACTTTTTTTGTTGCCTCTTTCAATTATTTTACTTTCAATTTTTTTGTATTTTGATTGTGTTATGTTTATTTATTTTTTTATTTTTGATATATATGTTATTATTTTTTTTTCATATTTTAAATAGTATTATGACAATATTAACTCTCTAGATATATCACCATCTTTTTAAACTGAGGAAATTAACTCTTTAATCTCTTTTTTCATTCCTTTTCTTTTTCTATTTGTGGAAGGAACTTTTTATGGATTTCTCTTTTTTTTTTTTTTTTTTTTGGTAGGTTATGTCTTTGTATTTGAAAATCCCAATAGCAGATGAACACACAAACTCAATATTAATTATTTTACGTTTGTACCTTTTCACCCCAAATAATATTTTATTTCTAATTTTCATATTTTGAGTATTAGTATTTTTAAAGATTTTGATATTTTAGGACACAAGATTATTATATTATCACTCTCATATAAATTATGTTTATTATTTGAGAAATATAAGCATTCTTTCATTAAAAAAAATTAAAAAAAAAAAAAAAAGATAAGTATAAGCTTCTCTATTCTTTTTAAGAAATTACGGAAATTTTTTTTTTTTTTACTATTTAACTAGACACTGTGGTTATATATATAATTAAAACATAAAAATTAGGTCTTTAAAAATTTTAAAAAATTTCAAATTCAAATTTTTTAATTAAAAATACAGATATAATAGTTAAGACTTTGTTTTGTATAAAACTTTCTATTTTTAATCTATTTAAGTTCTATATATTAAATTAAACTAAAATAACTTTTTATTTGAAATTGTTATATTTAATATTTAATATTTTAATTTTTCTATATTTTCTATGTTTTGCATTAATTAAATTATAAATGATATTTATCTATATATTATCCATATTAAATATCCATATTAAATTATTTGAATCTTAAAAATTTTGTAGAACTCTCTACGCTAATATATGGTGTTTAAATTGTTTAAATTATCTATATAAAATTACCTAAACATGATATTAAATTTTATAATTATTTAAATTATTACAATCTCTATAATATGCCAATTTAACAATGCAACCTACGGAAAAATAGATATTTTAATAATATATTAAATACAATTTATAAAATATAATATACAACAATAAAACAATCAACCCACGCAATACACGGGCCTTCAACTAGTTAAAGCCTAGATAATAAACTAAAGCCCGTGTGTTCTTGAAAATTTTGACAGCTCTTTATCTTTTCTACGTCGGAAGCATTTAGGTTTTTCAAGTACCACATTAGTAACTAGTGAGCTGCTAATCTTAAATATCCTCTTCCCTTTTCATATAAATAACACATTAAAAGAATAACAAACAAAAAAAAAAAAATTATCAAAACTCGCACAAAAAAAAAAAAGAAATAGAAAAAGAGAAGGTCAAAAGACTCAACAATCTTTCATCTTCATCTTCTATTTTAGAGTGAGGATGAAAGAAAAAAGAGTGAGAGATAGTTGCTAACATTAAGCAATGACAAAGAGCAAAAAATAAGAGAGGAATTTGGTTTTTTATTCAAAATGACATTAAAATGGCATAAAATTGGTTCACTCCAAGTCATCCGGCTTTCGGTCTTTTCGATTGGATTCAGTTTTTTAATCATCCGATTTTAAGCATCAAATCAGACCAAACCAGGCATCAGTTCCTAAGTTAACCGGTTTAACCGGCTAGTCCGGTTTGATTTTCAAAACATTAGAACCAGCTAATACGCTCAGAACATTTTACACTTGGATAATTCCTGGTAATATTTTCATCATCGAAAGAGAAAAATACTAGATTCACGAAAAGCCCAAGAATCAAACAGCTTATATATGTATATGCAATCCATGTCATCCAAGAAGAGAATAAAGTTTCCTTTTGATTCAAAGGAATCTAAATCTCTGGCCAGAAAAGATAGAGATGAACTCCTTTTTCAAATAGTAATTGGTCACAAGTTACCATTATTACTACTGTGATCCATCTAGTAAACCTTAAATTTTCTTGCTTGGTAATAATTAATATTATTGAGATGTGTTGTGACATATGCCATTGTGAGTCTCGTATACCAACTTGTAGAAGAGCTTAATTCTAACATGAAAAAAAGGAGATAAATTTCCTTAATTTTAGGAGAGTTAATATTAACTTGGAGCAAAGATATTTTATATTTTGCTACTGTAAAAGCAATCTCTATTAAAGCAAATTATAAGAATAACGTGGAGATAGAGAGTTGAGAGAGGAGAGTTATTATGCTGAGAATATGAAGAAAAAGAAAAAGAAGAAAAAATAAAATTGTCTTTTTAACGTAAACTCTATATTTCTTTGTAAATTTCTATTGTCTTTAGTTATTTAGTGTTTATACTTTTTTTTTTTGTTCTCCTCTCGATCTCCACTTTTCAACATGGTATTAGAGCTTTAATGGTCTAGGCTAGCTTCCGGCAGGCTTGGTTTGATCCTCAATATGTAAGGAGATGTGAGATTATGTTACATAATAGGTCAGTGAAATGCGTTGGTTCGTCTTGATACACTGGAGGTTCCATATCTGCAGCTGAGATTACTGAGAAATTGGTGAGTTGACTCCACTTAAAGAATTATAGCTTCATTCTTAAATGATTCAAAAATATTTATGGTGTTATGAATTGCATTACAGGCGAATAAGTTGGGTCGTGAGCCTACCCCGATGGAGGTCATCACCTACACATACACGAAGAATTATAACGAGGTCACATTCATTGATAAGCGTGCAAAGCTTGTTAGAGAAAGTTTAGAATTCTTCACTTGTACATAATATTTGCACTTTTTACATTTTTCTGATATTGTTTACTATCTTCATTTTCAGGATGGTTATACTACTTGAAAAGAGCAAGCGACTTCATCTCAGGCTCAGCTGATGAGCAACCTACCATCAATGAGTTCCAGTTCTATTTTAAAGTCGCAGGAGGCGAGAAAAAGAGAAAGGTGTATGACATTGGTTCGCAGTCACCAGTTTTCTACAACCGCTGCCCTGGGACTTTAGCAGGTAAAGCCACACTAGTTCAGCCAAAGGCGCGTCCTGAGGAGAGATCCAGGATCTACGGGCTCAACTTAAAGCAAAGCAGTAGCAAATTACAGAGCTTATGTTGTAGCAGCAACATATGATGGAGATGTATGCTCAAAACTGATCTTCTGCTTTGCCAGCTCCTTTTGCTATAACAGCTCCCTCCGCTCCATTGACTTTTTCTTTTCTGGCATCTCTACCTTCTCTGACTCCTCTAGATCCTATAGTAGTTCTTTCTAATTCTCCATCTCATGTTTTTCGTTCTATAGCTCCACGGTGACTTCTTTTATGTTTTCTATTTATTTTTTAGATTTTATATTCTACCTTGTATTGTAAATTATGAACTATACATTAATGTTCTATTTATTTTAATGACAATTTAGTATTCTGTTCATTAGTTTAAGGTAATTTCATTGAATGGTTTGAATTAATATTATATATTTGCCTTTGGCCTAATGCATAAATTTACCACTAAAATTGACGCGTTTAATCTTGTGGCACCCTTAAGTTTACATGGACCTACCATGCCTCTTAAGTTGTACTTTTAAATATCAACTTTGCACCTGCTCAAGCACACCAAAGAAACTGAAAACTCATGTTGATAATGTGTCAAATAAAAGAAAAAAAATGCCACATTGTCGATGATGTGTCAAATGAAGTAAAAAAAAAAAAACAAGTTGACTATGGTTCATCTTCCTCCCTTTAACTCCATCGCCTTCTCTATTCTAAACTCATTCTTTTCTAAACCCATTCTCTTCTAAACTGGTATCATAAAAATGGCTAGTTTCAAAAAAAAAAAAAAATTAATATGGCTGATTTCAAAAAAAATAAAAAAGAAAGGATTTTTAATATCAAATGGAAAGTAGAGATTGTCTGCATAAAGAATCTCATGCTTGGATGAAGAAGAAGAAAATTTGATTTCATTTACTAAACTCCTCTATCCTTTGTTTATTCTAATTTTCCTTTTCTTATTTTCACTCTTTTTTTTTTTTTTTTTTTTTTTTTTTCTTATTTTCACTCTTTTTTTTTTTTTTTTTGTTTAAAAGGAAAGATACAATTCTTTCTTTCTTTAGTGTATGATCTGAAGTTAACTTCCACAATTAATTATTTTTATTAATTAATCTTATTTTTATCTCCTTCAATGGGTTCTTTCACCCCTTTTTTTTTTTTTTTTTTTTGTTTTAAAAGGAAGATACAATTTCTTTCTTTCTTTATTTGTATGATCTGAGTTCAACTTCCACAATTAAATTATTTTATTAATTAATCTTCTTTTATCTCCTTTCAAATGGGTTCTTTCTCTCTCTTTTTTAAAGAAGCGCAAAATTAAAGATACGACTACATACCGAAACTGACAGGCTGATCAAGAGGTATTTCTAGAGTTGGCAATGACGACGATGAGCTTTGATGGGAATGAATCTTTAATTTAGTAAATGAGATCTACTTTAACTGAAAGAAGCTCTTCTTAATGAAAAAGTGGAGGTAGTTATGTAATTTGAAATTTTTGATAATTTTATTTTTCTCATCTCTTAGTTTTGAGCTTTTTGTATAATTTGGTGCTTATGAATAAATTTGTATGCATTTTATTTATTTATTTATTGATATATGAATTTTTTAGTATTTTGGAGCATCATTCTTTTCTTTATTGGGTATGTTTCTGGGGAAATTGGTGTTGTATTTATGAGTTTTCTTTTTTTTTTTTTTCATTCAATTTTATTCAATTTTACACTTTTATCTACGTAGGCAATAATTCAAGCCTTTCACTCTCCGTTTGAGACTCATGCAAGGCGTGCCAACGTGGCTATGTGCAAAGATGATATTGAAAAGTACAACTTAAGGGTCATGACACTACATATTTAAGGGTGCACAAAGTTAAATATGTTAACTTCAGGGGAAAATTTATGCAGTACGCCATATGCCTTTTTTAACAGGGAAAAGTTTTTTATTTTCAAAATTTTAAATTTTTTTCCAAAGATATGATTTAGCAACCAATTAGCGACGAAACAACGACTGCAATTAAAGTTATTGAATAACCTTAGCGACCGAATTAGTGACAGTGTAACAACAGAGTTAGGCGATGGATTAGCGACTAAATAATGATGAAATTTAAGGTTTTATATGAAATCCAAAATAGTGACCACTGTGATTAACTTAACGATCGATCAGTCTGTCACTATAGCGATAGATTACATAATCAGTCATTGAGTTCATAGTGACAAGGTTAAGTGTGATCAATTGAGTCGATCGTTATTTTAGGATTAGCGATAGATTATTCACAGATAACGACTGACTAGGTGGTCGCTAATTAGCATTTTTTGCCTTCAAAGGGACCGACATGTCCATAAAATGCAGAAATCTTTATCTCAAGAAATCGAAAAGTCTCTAAATTGCAGAAATCTTTCATGAAGGGACTTTGGCATGTCCATAAACTGCTGAAATTTGTTTGAAGGGATCAACATTGTCCAAAAACTGCAAAAATATATTTGAAAGGACCTTAGCAAGTTTTAAAACTATTGTAATTTGTGAAATTTGTTGTTTAAAGGCCATAAGCCCTTATTTACATGGAGTCTTGTTATTAAGGAGGAGTTAATTTGAAAGAGTGTTAGAATAGTTGTTGCAAGAAGAGAAAAAGAAAAAGAGCTGAGAAGATCCAATAAATTGAAGAAGACAAAAGAGTTTTTTTTTATGGATATTATGCTTTGTATATTCAAATTTCAACTTGCAAAATTTCAGGTTAGATTGGTAAGGAAAAACTTAAAATTTGCAGCATATGTCAAGGTGGAGAGTTGAGATGTGTCGTGACATATGCTACTGTCAATCTCATATACCAACTTATGGAAGAACTTAATTCTAGAATGAAATTAAGGAGAAAATTTTCCTTAATTTAGGAGAGATAGTATTGACTCAGTGTAAAGATATTTTGTATTTTTGTACTATAAAGCAACTCTTTTAAAGAAAATTATGACAATAATGTGTGAGATAGAGCATTAAGAGAGGAGAGTTTTTATGCTGAGAATATGAAGAAAAAGAAAAAAAAATCTTTTTAACGTAAATTATGTTTTTCTTTGTAAATTTATGTTGTCTTTAGTTGTTTAGTGTTTATATATATATATTTTTATTCTTCTCTTGATTTCCATATTCCAACATATGGTATCAGAGCTTTAATGATGTTAGAGGGTTATGGTTAAAGAAAAAAATTATTTTGAGAAGAAAATTCTTGAAAGAGTTTAGATGAAGAAAAGAAAAACTTTTGTTATATTCATGAGTTGAGTATTCTGCAACCATTTCTTTTCTGCTTCTTCTCTTACATCTATAAGTTGCAAAGTGTCATTTTGTGAATACCTCCTTGCCTTTACTTTTGTTGAGCAAGTTTTTCTTAAAAGACCTAAAAAAGTTTTAAAGGGACCTTAGCAAGTCCTAAAATAGCAAAAAGTTTGTTTGATTACTATTTTATAACAGATGTTTAATTTTATTTTTACGAACATAAGCAGGTCTGTGAACTGCAAAAATTTGAAAGAGACCATCAAGTCTTTAAATTGAAAATTTTGGAAGAGAACATTAAGTCTTTAAACTGAAAATTTTAAAAGAAACAAACAAGTCTCTAAACTAAAAAATTTAAAAGAGACCATGTCTTTAAATTGGAAAAAAGGACCTTGAAGATATCCATAAACTACTGAATTTTCTTTGGAGGGACCAACATGTCCATCAAAAATCTTTATTTCAAGAGAATGAAAAGTGTTTAAACTATAGAAATATTTCATAAAGGGACATTGGAATGTCCATAAAATGCAGAAAATTTGTTTGAAGGGATCGACATTGTCCAAAAACTGTACAAATATCTTTGAAAGAACTTAAAAAGTTTTAAAACTATTGCAATTTGTGAAATTTATTGTTTAAAGGCTACAAGCCTTATTTATATGGAGTCTTGTTGTTAACAAGGAGTTGATTTAAAGGAGGAGAGTTTGAACATTGCTGCAAGAAGAGAAAAAGAAAAGGACATGAGAAGATCCAACAAATTGAAGAAAATGAAAGAATTTTTTTTATGAATATTGTGTTTTATTTTTTTGAATTTCAACCTGTAAAATTTTAGGTTTTATTGTTAAGAAAAAACTTATAGAATTTGCAGCATATGTCAAGGAGGAGTATTAAGATGTATTATGACATATATTGCTGTTATCCTCTTATACCAATTGGTAGAAGAGCTTAATTCTAGCATGAAACAAAAGAGACAAATTTCCTTAATTTTAGGAGAGTTGTATTGATTTAGAGTAAAGGTATTTTGAATTTTGCCACTATAAAAGTAGCCTCGGGTTAATTATAAATTTGATGTCAAAACTTCTTAAAATTTTTTATTTTGGTGTTTAAATGGAAAACGTTTGCAATCAAGTGTCTATACCTATAAAAATTTACAATAAAGTGTCTGAGTCCTATGTGGCTAGCCGAAATAGTGATTAGGACTGCTGGACCCCACACTCCTAATGAGAAACAATTGAGTTGGTACCCAATTAGCATGATTTGCAAATTTAGATTAAATTCATGTGATTGTCACATGTTGCAGGGAAAGAAAATTCTATTTTTGCCCATTTGTTCCATAAATAGAAAGACAGCAAAACGATGTCATAATCTCTTCATTCTCATCTTATTCACTCAATCGTTCCACCAAATCTAGAAACAATCAACCATCATCTTTCCACAGCCACATCATCAATCTTGCTATCATCTCATGATGTTTACAATCAAAAAGGAAAATGAGGTTAGATTGGTTGCTAACACTACAAAACAAGTACCACAAGGGTATATATGAGTCAAATTCAGTTTTTGTTGAACAAAAATGAATAGAATATTTTGAAAGGAAAGATTGTAGCTTTGAATGATGATGATGGATTGAAATAGAAAATTTCAAAGCTCAAAAACAAGGTTAATAGATTTTATCTTTTTCTTAAAAAAGAAATTCTACATCATTTTTTCTCTTTTTTTCAATGGGTTCTTTAGTATTGTTTCATAGTTTGTTTTTTTTTTTTTTAAAGTTTTTAGTTACAAATTTTTGTTTCAGAATCTAAAAATTAATGATGAAGATTGTTGTTTTTTAAACACTTATTTATAGATTTTGATGGATCTTTATTTTTCTCAGAATAGAGAAAACTAAAAACAAACAGCTTCCAAAGTCATTGGCTTGAACTTAATAAAACACACTAGAAATGAGTAAATCGAGTGTTTTCTTCTTTATTTTTTTGGTTTGAATATTAATTTTCTGTAAATTTTTTATTTTTTAAATTTTGTAAGAGAGATGATTGAGATTTGACTAATTTTTTTCTAAAATTTCTTTTGTTCATTGATATATGTTTTGGAGTCGATTAGAAAGAAATTTTTGATAATATTTTTTTAATGATTTGCTTAATGGAAAACTGTGATAAAATTTTTGAATAATTTAGTTTCTTCTTGCAACTTTTAAAATCAAAATCTATGTTCTACACTTTTAAAACAAAGGACGTTATTTTCAACCAAGAGATAGTAGAAAATTTAAACTTTATCATTTGATGATTTCTTTCACGTTTTTTCACATTCGTTCTATGTGGATCACTATCTTTGGTCCCTGTCAATAGATATATGATTGTAAATGTATCCTACACAACCTATGTGTAATTCCGGCATGCCATATAAACTATAGAGATTTAATTAAAAAAAATTTTAGTGGTTAAAACACTTGATTGCAAATGTTTTCCGTTCAAATACCAAAATAGAAAATTTTAAGAAGTTCGAACACTAAATTTATAATTAACCCAAATAGCCTCTATTAAAAAAAATTGTAAGTGTAACATGTGAGATAGAGAGTTGAGAGAGAGCAATTGTTATCCTGAGAATATGAAGAAAAAGAAAAAGAAGAAAAAATCATCTTTTTAATGTAAACTCTGTTTTTCTTTATAAATTTCTATTCTCTTTAGTTTTTTAGCGTTTATGTTTTTTTGATTCTCCTCTCGATCTCCATTTTCCAACAAATATCAAGCACTGTCTCTTTCCCTTTATCGTCAGCAATTGCAAGCTGGGAATGAATTATAATTTTTATTTTTTGTTATTCATTTATATAATAAATTATAATTTAATATAAACTTACATTTTTTTTTTCGGGTGGTTAATATAATAATTAGAAATTTTTTTAATGTACTAATTTTATAGGAGACAACAACAATATAGAAAACCAACAACTAATGTTCAACACTCTTTCAAAAAAAAAAAAAGTGTTGAACATAATGATACCTCTTGCAATATTGCAAAAAGAATGGAGTATTAGAGTGTTGTCTTTAAAGGCCTAAAAATAAAAAATACTTCCAACTTTGCGTCATGTAATAATTACACCCTAAGGCTATGTTTGATTTGATGATACAGTATAATATAATCAAAGATGTAATGCAATGAAAAATATAATGTAATGTAATGTAATTAAGATTCCACCGTCACTCCACCTCCACCACCGCTACAACTACCATTCTACCACCATCACCACCACCACAACTATTATTGATAAAGAAAATTTTTGAATAAAAAAGTTATTCATTATATCAAGTTATTAAAGACTATTTAGACCTATAAACTATTTGGACTACAAAATTAAAAAAAAAATTAAGCAAGAAAAAATAAATGTAAAAAAAATAAAAGTTAAAGTCATTGAAAATTTAATTTTTAAACAATTTTATATATTTTCGTTGAATAAATTAACTTACAATATCAATTTATGGTTTTTTGATCTTTTTAGTGATTTTTCATTTCATTCTTCCTATTTATATAATAATACAAAGGAATAATTAATAATGATGTGGTGGTGATGATGGAATGGTAGTTGAGGTGGTGGTGATGGTGGTTGCGGTGGTTGCAGTAGTGGTGATAGTGGAATGGTGGTGGTGGTGGTAGAGTGATGTGGTGATGGTTGAGAATGGGTATGGACTTTAAGGAATGTAATGGGCTTTACATGATTTTTTTTTTTTTTTATGTAATGAATATTATATCAATTTAAGTAATGAAGATTACACATACAATCTCAATTACATTCTAAGGTTAAAAAAAAAAATTTACCCAGACAATATAATCAACCATTTAATATAATTCTCATTCCATTACATGGTTAATTATATCATACCAATTATAGCCTATATTCGACTTAATCCCTCATGCATTCCAATTGTAATCTTCTTTCAAAATTGTATCTCAATTTTAAATTATCAAAATTAAAAAATAAAACCAATTATTTAAAATTATTAGGCAGTTTTTTAGGTCTAATGACTAAAAAAAAAATCTGAACTTTGACCTTTTTAATAATTTTGGCCACTTTTTTAAATTGCTATAATTAATACCGCAAAGTAATTCTTTTTTAATGGTTGTAGCCTCCGTCTATCAACCGTTACTACTATACTGATGTGGTCGTTAATGAGACCCTCGCTATGACATGTTACTTGCGGACTGTAAAATCCACTATCTCATAAATGTTAAAGTATATAAAAGAGAACAATGTCGTTTAGAGAGTTTGTTAGTAATTCCCAGCAATGACATTGTTGTCTCCTCTTCTTGAATTCTTAAAATCTCTTCACTACCTAAAATCCATCCATAGTAAACTTCTCACTTCTCTTGTATTGAATGAACAAGCCAAAACCAAATCGCTCCTTCTCTTTTCATCTCCTCTAGTCTTTCATCTCTTCAACTTTGTTGATGAAGGGTTTTCGTTTCATGGGAGATGGATTTAAGTGCAGTGATTGACATGTGCAGCGATGAAGGGTTAACCTTGATTGGTATAAATTTGCCTAAGAATGGACCATTTTGAATTTTTTTTTTTTTTTGTGCATAATTTGCTTTAGAATGTGAAGGGTATACATATGCTCAAGCCAACCATGGGCTATTGTCCTAAGCTTTTTATTAGGAATAGGAATGAAGGTTAACAATAGCTTTTCTTCTTTTTTTTTTAATGTGCAGGGTATGGATATTCTTAGTTATCTATTTCTCCAAATATCATAAGCCTTTTTTTTTTCACTTTATTTTGAGATAACCCAACTGCCATGTAGTCATAGTAAATATTGTTAGTGATTCGTCTTGTTCTCTACTTTCCCTGTTTCTTGTTTGTGAAAGAAACTAAAGGATTTCGAGAACTATTGCAAATGAGTGTGCTAGAATATTGTTGATTTATAGCAATTAGTTTTTATCCATCTTAATGAAAATTAGAAAAAAAAGTTGTATTGCTAGCATTTTGACAAATTCTTCATGCTTTTTGCTTTTACAGATTTAAACACTTTTTGCACATTTTTATGTAAAATTTGTAGGTGTAAAATTTGAGTGGTTTATGTATATCTCAGCAAATCTGGACACAAACTCAAAAGGAGCAGAATGGTAGATAGGCCAAAGTTTTATCATTAACAGTTTTTTTTTTTTTTTTTTTCTCAATCCTTGTTACAAAATTAGCTTTTTAGTTCAAACGGCTTTGTCCTCTTTTATATACTTTACATTTATAAGATAGTGGATTTTATAGTCAACAAGTGACAGGTTATGGGCATAACAATAATGGTTGATGGACGGAGGCCACAATCATTAAGAAAAAATTACTTCACAGTATCAATTGTAACAATTAAAAGAATTAGTCAAATTGCTAAAAAGGCTGATGTTCAGGTTTTTTTTTTTTTTGTCATTAGGCCTTTTTTTTTATCCTTTTTAAGTATTAGATGCTTAAATTCGCACAATGATTAATCCCTCTTCAAGTTGGATTATTTTGTTAAATTTATTTATTCTCTTTTCTTTTAATTATTAATCTGTTAACATGGTTATACTTTATAAAACAAGTGGACTATCAGGTGGTTTTCCATATGCTCCTGTAGCATGAAATATTTTCTATCTATTGAAAAACCCTAAAACCTTCAAAACCCTAATTTGTTCTTGGTGATTTAAGCCGAAACCTTATGGATACCATACTAGAAGCACTCTCTTTAGCTGATGCGGAGGAAGATGATGCATAAAGCCTTCCCTCCATCCCTACTACCCCTATAACGGTGAAACTAACCTATGAACACTATTTTGTAGGGATGTTTTTTTGCTCAATTCGATTAGCTTTCCATCCATGAGAAACGTTTTTGCAGACCTATGGCATCTGCTTAGTGGAGTGGGAATCACAGAACTTGGAGCTAATTGTTTTCTTTTTCATTTTTTCAACGGTGTCGATATTGATAGAGTCATGGATGGTTCACCGTGGCACTTCAACAAACACTTGTTAATATGGCAGAAGCTTGAGGCAGATGAAGATCCACTTACAGTCCTGTTGCTATCAGTGAGTTTTTGGGTTCAAGTCCATGAACTACCCCTAAGGGTTTATGACGGAACAAGTTGCACAAATTTTGGTGAATTTCGTGGATACTTTTCTAGAGTATGATTCTAAAATTCTATTGGTTAATGCCCCAAAGTTTATAAGGATAAGGATAAAACTTGATATGACACAGCCATTGAGAAGAAGGAAGAAACTTATAGCGCAAAATGGAGAAGTTTTCTTTGTTCAATTTCAATATGAACGTTTGACAACATTTTGTGAGTCTGTGGCAAGCTGAGACATCATGAAGTTTTTGCAAATTGAGATTACACCATCGAAAGGAAGATCTGAAGCTATATTGGGATGATTCGATAAGTGTTCCCCATAAATGGGCAACCCCAAAAGTAAGCAGCTGGCTTCGATCAGATATAGGTAGCCTATTGACATATCCAATGATGACTTATTCAGCAACAGAGAAGAAGACTAATATGAACTTTCACTAGGATGGATCTGAGGAAACTTATTTTGCACGTAACTTGCACTCTGTCATGAATGGTAAGGAGGTGAAAGGAATGGATCTTGACATGGTTCTCACTAGTGACAATATCGAACAAGTGGAAAAAGAGGGGATGGAAAAGCCTACGGACGGGAAGAAAAGGCAAGGAAAGTTGATAGCACAGTGACACCGGTTTTTAGCAATTTGGATTCTGGTGATACTTCAATATAACAGTGGCTAATCCTAGAGTCCAGGATAGTCGATCGCCTTGAAGTGCCTTAGCTGGAACTGTTGAGGATTAGGCCGACCTCGGGCAGTTAGGGCTTTGAAGGAGTTCATCGTTCATTATGGGCCTGACTTGGTGTTTCTCATTGAAACACTAGCGCATGAAAACAGGGTGGTGGAGGTGGCTAGACAGTGTTGATTTAACAACTACTTTGTGGTGGATCGCATAGGAAGAGGAGGTGGGTTAGCATTGCTTTGGAAAAACAATAGTTTGGATGTTCGGATTACTGGGTACTCAAATAACATTATCAATAGCAATCTAATGTGTGAAGGGCATGTTGTTAGAGTAACCAGTTTCTATGGTTATCTGGAAAAAAATAAAAGGCGTGCATCAAGGAATCTGTTGCGGGCTCTTGCTTTGAGGATACTAAACTATGGGTCTGTCTGGGAGATTACAATGACATTCTCTGGTAAGAAGAGAAAGAGGGGGGGATTAATTCAACCCTATTTTTTTTGCTTAATGGTTTCTAGGAGGCCATTGTTGACTACGAGCTACTTGAAGTTCCAGTATCGGGTCCCTTTTTTACCTTGGAATAGAAAAGGATGGTGAAGTCCAAATTAGAGAGAGGCTAGATCAATGTTTTGTTACTGAAAGCTGGTTCGTGATTTTCGAAGACAACAACTATAAGGTTCCTGTGGCTCCAATTTCAAACCATAAACCAATTCTTTTCCAAACCTATGTCGATGCTTTTACAAACAAAAGAGGGTGTTTTAAGTTTGATAATATATGGCTTCTCGATGATGAAATAGATGAGGCAGTCAGAAATGGGTGGAGTGTAAATGCCGAGAATAATCTGATGCTTCATAAGCAGCATTGTGTTTCTGAGTTAGTAAATTGGGGCAGGAGCCGAAATAAAGAGGAAAGAATTCGAAAAAGCATTATCGAGGGTCTGTTGGAACAACAACAAGATCTGATGAGCAACGTTGAAGCAGAAGCATTAGCATTAGTGGAATCTGATCTTAGAAAGGGAAGATATGCGAATTTGCAGCAAGCAAAAGCTTTCTAGCTTCGACATGGCGATCACAATTCAAAATATTTTCATGCTTTCATTAAGGGTCGATGTGCTATGAACAGAATTCAGAGGATTAGAAATTCACAAAGGGGATCGGGTTGAGGATCGATTAGAAATGCAAGCTATTTTTCAAAATTATTTCGAGCATCTTTATGAAGGGGGTGTTATAGTGACTCAAGCAAGTAACAGGCCTAGTTAAACATAAATTAACACATGCTGATGGAGAAGAATTAACGGCACCGTTTCGGGATGAGGAATTTAAGGAGGTCGTGATGCAAATGCACCCGGATAAATCGCAAAGTCCTAATGGGCTTAATGCAGCTTTTTCCAAAGGTTTTGGCATATTGTAGGGAAAGATGTAGCTAATAGCTGTAGAGAATGGCTTAACAAAGGTGTTTTCCTTGACTTCCTTAATGATACTCTTATAGTTTTGATTCTTAAATCTAATAACTCAAAGACTGTAAAGGAATTCAGACCCATTACTTTTTGTAATGTCCTCTATAAAATTTTATCTAAAGTATTAACTAATAGGTTGAAGAGAATTTTAGCTAAACTTATTTCTCAAAATCAATCTGCTTTTATCGCGGGTAGAATTATTCAAGATAATATTTTTGTGGCCTTTGAGATTTTGCATAATATGAAATGTATGAATTATGGGGAATCGGGTGTAGCAGCTTTGAAAATTGACATAACCAAGGCCTATGATAGAGTTAATTGGGAGTTTTTGAATAATATGATGCAAGTTATGGGTTTTCCTATTGTATGGATTAATTGGATTATGTTATGTGTGATTATTGTTCGTTATTTTGTTTTATTAAATGGTGAGCAAATAGGACCCATTACACCAGAAAGGGGTTTGAGACAAGGACATCCCTTGTCCCTATACCTTTTTATTCTTTATGCTGAAGGTTTATCTTTATTATTTGAGGAGGCTAAGGCTAAGGGATGGATTCATGGAACTAGGGTGGGTGTGTGGTGTCCGAGAATATCCTATCTTCTATTTGCTGATGATTCCCTTTTTTTCTTTAAAGCCAATGTGATAGAGTGCAATAGAATAAAAAGTATTTTGGATGAGTATGAAAGAGCTTTGGGTCTGTTTTCGCCCCTCTCACCCCTAAATTATTTTTATGGTGTTATTTGAGAGAGTTGAAATCCCTTAAAACCCCGAAAAAGGATCTCGGAAAACTACTTTTATTTGTTTGGAATTATTGAAAAAGTGGTGTTAAAACCTTTTAGGGAACGCGATGCCGATGAATCGGTCTTATAAATTATTTTTAGTCGTCACCCATTATTTCGGCAATGGACCGTTTCCTAATTTTAATGGTGGTTATTTGAGAGAGTTGAAAATTCGCCTTAAAACCCCGAATAAAGGATCTTCGGATAAAACATACTTTATTTGTTTGAATTATTTGAAAAAGTGGTGTTACAAAAACTTTTAGGGAACGCGATGCCGATGAATAGGTCTTAATATTATTTTATGTCGTCACCCATTTATTTCGGTCAATGGACCGCGTTTCCAATTTTAAATTTATAAAATGACTCGCATTTAAACCCAATTTTTATTCAAGGCCATTATGTTGAAAAAACTGGTCAAGGCGCACCATGTGCGATTCCACTAGGTAAGGGGAATTGGGTACATCGGCCCGTTGGAAGCCCGACGGCCGGAAACCGGCCCTCTTTAAACCTACAATTCTAATTGATTTAGTTTTAGAAAAAGCCAAATTGTTTAAATTATACCCAAACGACGAATAAGTTCGAACCGAGTTCCTATGGGATAAATTATTGAACCGTCCCAACTAGGTTCATCAATTGCATTCAAATAAATTCATTCATCACATTCACACATTCATCCATAGCAAATATTAATTAAAACGACCTCATCTTGGCCTATGGTTAAAGCGGGCCACAAACCAGATTTAATAATATACTTAATAATTAAACAAATCATATCCTAAAATCTTATAATCATATAAATTAATATTGTTTGATTTTGATTACGAACACAAATTTGCCCATATTGGTTCATTTTTGCGAATTAAATTTAATTCACGTTACTTAAATGACAATAAAATTAAAATAATAAGAAAAAGTGTGCCTGGAACACTAGAACAGTTGCGTCACGGCCAAGCTGTTGTATGAAGAACAAGTTGCGTGACAGATACTCCTAGTTTGCGTGGCGCGACTTGTTCGTGGAGCTTATTAAAATTCCCAGTTTTTATTAATTATTATGTAAAAACAATAAACATTAAACGAAAACATAAAAACTGAAATAAAATATTCCCCCACAAAATAGTTCCGTCAACGCAGGTGGTATCCAAGCAAAGTTAGGGTCTTTTGGACATGAACAGTTGCCGTCACGCCAGGTAAGTAGCTGCGTGACGCAGCTGCTCTCCGCAACTACCTTTCAAACTACTCTTTTTACGTGTTCTTTTTGTCAAAAGTGATTAAACACAACTTAGAAAAGTCCAACAGTGGGCAAAATTACGTATTACCAATAACAAATCAACTAAATACTTATGAAAATGAGATTTTTAAGAAACAAAAGACTAGAAATAAAAAAGAAAGGTTAGAATGGTTACCTAGCCCTCAGATTTGAAGATTGCATACACTGAGATTAGCTTAGAGACGTTGTTTCACGATTCCAGAAATGTAGTTAGCAAGTTTATACCAAACCAACGTTTTCTTTTCTTTCTTTTCTCTCTTTTTCTCTCTTTATCTTTTTTGCTCTTTTTTGATTTTTTTTTTTATTTCAAAACTAAATGGTTAATGGTGTGATCTTCCTCAAGTTTACTCACTTGAGTTCTTGGGGAAGAAAACCCTAGCCGTTTAATTGAAAACCTAGGTTAAAACATTAAAATCTTTAGAGAAAAATGAGAGAAAATGTCAAAAAGTCTCGTTTCAAGCACAAAATGGTGTATTTATATGGTAGGGCAATAGAACAAGCTGCGTCACGCAGGTATAGGCTGCGTGACGGAACTATGAGCTGCGTGACGCAACTATGAGTGTCGTCACGCAGGTTATAGCTGCGTGACGCAACCCTAACGCGGGTCAGGCTCCTCTGGGCGGTTTGGTTCAAATTTTGGTTCAAACACTTCTGGTTACGGCAACTATGAGTGCCCTCACAACAGGTAATAGCGTGCGTGACGCAACCCCTAAACGCGGGTCAGACTCCTTTGGACCGGTTTCGGTTCAATTTTGGTTAAAACATCTTCTGGTTGATCGTGATTTCTTTATCCCTTATCCTCAATGATCATCACCGGTTAGGCCGGGGGCAAGTAAAATTACGCTCAAACAAGTTTGCCCCCCCACTTTCATCATTAATTGTATAACAATTAATGTTAAAGGTGGTCCATTGACATTGCGCCCCTTCCATCTGGCATCATCCCTCGATAGCTCGGTTTTGATCGCTTTGGAAAGATGTTGAGTTATCATCCCTGGCCACCTTCTCAGCTCGGTTTGATCGGCTTTTTGTCGGCTCTATTGTCGACATTAGTAAACAACATTTTTGGTTTTTGATGAAGATACCTTCGAAGCTCCGTTAAGCTCGGTTTGATTGGCTTGGAAAGATGTTGAGTTAATCATCTGGCCACCTTCTCAGCTCGGTTTGATCGGCTTTGTTGGCTCCAGTCGGATTAGTAAAGACATCCTCGAGGCTCTTTGATCGGCCCGAAAGACGTTGGTTTGATGAAAAAGCCTTCGAAGCTCGATTTGATCAGCTTGAAGAGTTTTGATTTGATCATCTGGCCACCTACTCAGCTCGGTTTGATCGGCTTTGTCGGCTCCAGTCAGATCAGTAGAGACATCCCTGAGGCTCAGTTTGATCGGCCCGAAAGACGTTGGTTAAAAGAGTGTTGGTTTTTTGCCCTGGTCCAACCTTCCAATTCACCATACATAATGACTGGGGAAAGAGAGTTCAAACAAGCTTCGCAATACAAACCATCACTATTTGGAGGTTGAATTATTCTGACTAGCTTCGCAATGCAACCATCACTAATTCAGTAGGACCTAATCGGCTTCGAAACCATCACCGGTTCTGGCCCTGAAAAATTGTTCCACAGAAAGAGCAATATCTTGTGTACAAACAGAACCTTGCTTCTATTAGAAAAATGATTTGGAACATCAACATGTCCCCCATGCATTAATCGATAAAATAAAAGATTTGGATCAGGGGCCAAAAGATTATACTTTTGCCCAGTTCCGGAATCCGATCTAAGAGACCAAAAATAATTCACTTTTTTAATAGGTATAACTTTTTCAATATTTATGTCAAATTTGATTTAAATAATTTTGCAAAATTTTTAGCCAAAATTTAGGCAATAAAAATTAGGAAAAAATTTTGAGTCTGAATTTTCAGGTATGACCTTCCTGAATGCAGTGGGTCGGAAAGAAAACTTACCTGAGGGTAATTTGGGCAAAAATTTGGTGTTTCTGCCCCCTGTGCGGTGAAAGTAGACAAAATTGCTGAAGTAGGTGCGAGCCGCATACTGACGTCAATTGCTTAAGCGGGCCGTGACAGGTGTTAGATGGCCGTACGGGCCTTTTGGGGCTTGATAGGAAATGATGGGCCCCATTGCTTTGGGCTTGGAGAAGTGGGCTTGGCCAATTACTTACCTATAAGTAAACTTTCTTCTTAACCAGATTCGTTTTCACTTATCACAAAACCTAAGCAACTTGAGGAAATTCTTTGAACTTTCCATACCGAAAAAAACAATGTCTCAAATTCTCTGAAATCCCTGCTTTTGCCTACACTCCGGAGAATTGGAGACTTTAAGGGCGCTACTGATATCCTAAACCGTTCGAGCGGCGAGCCGGTGCCAGGTGAGTGGGAACCGCACCTGACCTCGGGGCGCGGACACTGCAGCATTCTCCGTTGCTGGGTACACGAAGTTCCCCGGTGCGATACGAGACTAGCCGGATGCCGCGGCTTTTCCCAGGCCGAGGTAAGTAAACAATTTTCTGTAATTTTTTCCTTGCTTTTGAATCCGTAATTTTTGGTGTAGTTAGTTAAAAAATTTGAGTCTGTGCATGCCCATCAGCAGTCGCGCCACGCAGGAAAGGAGTTGCGTGACGGCAACTGTTCCTGCGTGAATAGTTGCGTGGACGCAGCTGTTCTAAGTGAACAGTTTCGTGACGTAACTGTTGCGAGGCGCTAGACCAACCCTAGCTTTCCTGAAACTTAGGATTTGTCCCTTTTTTTGCATGTGTTTAGAAGCTTTGATGTTGTTTATGAATATTTGTTCTATCTTTAGAACGACTTGATTTTGTCCCTGAAAATTTGCATGAAAAATTAACACAAAACACAATGAATTTAGGCGAATTAATTCTGCCGTACTTTCCGACAGTTGCGTCACGCAAATGTCTATGAAAACAGTTTCGTGACGCGACTGTTCGTTCAACTGAGGCAAAGCCTTGAGCAAGTTTGCCCGTGACGCAACTGTTGAGGATGCAGTGGCGCAG
>NW_023591723.1:817452-878995 GCF_014843425.1 Jatropha curcas | reverse complement strand
ACCTTCAGCCTGGGACCCCAGAACTTAAAGTCCAGTGAGGATGGGAGAAGAGAGCGAAGCCTTCATAACAGGGCTTCAGTAGTAGCGAATTTATGATTTAAATAAATTTAACTTTAACTTTAACATACAAATATGTGACAATATCAAAATCTAAACGTTACAAGTCTTAAAGTTTACAAATCCAGGACTGCTCGAATCGTTGATATGCTTACAAATAAGCGGAAATCGTTGATGAGTGAGGATGAGAGGATTTAACGAGTAATTATGGTTATTTCTATACCAAAAATTAAAGCTTATGCCTTCACAAGATGGATAGGCTCCCCTTCGCTTATAATTAACATAGAAACAGAAATCTTTTACATATCTCTACTTTTACGTTATTTATGCGAATCAGTAATAGTTGATTCTGCCTCCATCCGAATCTTTCAACAGGTGATGTACCTTTACTGTGCATGAACAGTGCGGTTGTCTGCCTACACTTGTTCTTTGACCTATTACTGCTGGAACATCACTGATACGTGGCTTTTCCTATTGCTTGAAAATACATAGTACATTGGTCCTTTTACTATAGGTGAGATGATGGTGAAAGCAACGGTTTCATCCTGCCTTTTATCTCAGAATGAGGACGAATGTGTGCCTTCTTTTTTCTTTTCTTTTTTCTTTACTTGCTTTATTTTGCTTTAAATTTCTTTTGACTCTTTTGGCAGACTTTACTTTTTGACAATTGATTTTGAAGTATTTCGATGGCATTACTATCTTCTTTAGGTAGGAGAGTGATGATTGAAGTTGAGGGAGAACGCCGAGGACCGCCATTATCAGCCCACTAGCTTTGTTTTATGGCTTGGATTTCTTAGATCGATTCTATCTGAAGCAAACTGTGCTGTGCTGCTCTTACCTTGATGAGGGGTTTTTACCTTGCAGAGATCTGAACCTGTAGAAAGTTGTTGAACATTTTCTAGCAGATTCTTTTATACTCATCAGGAGTTTTAGCGCAGCCCTAACCTAGCTATGACCACTGTGCTTTCTGTGATCCAAATCGTAGCGTTGATCCTTTAGCAAGAGTATAGCTCGCATATGGTTAGGAGAAACTAGTGTGTACAGTTTACTGACGATTCCATTCGGTCACAATCTTTTAAAGATTCAGTAGTTAGAGTCATGATCACGTCCCCACCATCTTAATTGTTCGTTCTTACCAATGAAGGAATTCTGGATAAGTTCCTAATGCATCACATGAGTGTCCAATACGACTTTGATGATAACCCATGCTGTTTGTAAGAAGCTGATACCGCAATCTACACTACTCATATACGTTCGATCAGGAATTATGGGCTTCTGCGAGGACTTGCGGTATATAACTGCGGCTTTAACAATACTGATATTAAGGCTGTATTCGGACAGGTTCCATGGATGATCCATTGGAAATACCCCTGGTTTGCTACCATTTATTATTTCAGCTTAAACCAGTCTAGCACCTTTACAATCAGTACGAATGAAGTATCGCAAAATAGACTTAACCCAATGCACATGCCGTACAAGCATGTGGCGGTTTAGAATCTAGCAAAAACCTCTTTTCCCATGCATCCGCCCGGTAATCAAAATAATTGTAAGTCCTACGTACTGGTGTGGACATAGACTTATATAAAGACTTTAAAATTTTCATACTGCACTGGTAAATAAAGAGAGGGTCGGCAGGCCAATTCCGCTTAGGCATGCAGGATTTCTTCGTGGATTCCTTAAGAGTAAGTAATATAAAATAACAGATTTTATTAGAATCAATAATTATACGGTTTTACTTTTACTGATCCTAGATATCCAGAAGAATATCTATGCATAATATTCCTGAGAGTTTTCGCGAAAGGATCCGGTTTGGATAGAAAATATACCCATAATTCTACCTCAGGATAATATTTGTTTAAACTAAAACTCACGACCAAGCACTTATATTGTTATATCCTATCCTCCAATCTCAATTCATAATCAAAATATATTTTTCACATGACACCATATGTATACTTGGAGCTATTTACTGGATTTGGGTGGCATCCCAAGCTCATCAACGGATTCTGATAAGGTCTCTTTATTCACTGTCCTTACCGTTCTTGAGCATCAGTGGCTAGCCTACCCATGGATACCGAGCGTCCTACGATCGCTTCTAGGTGCTAGAAGACCATACTGGGCGTCCTCTGTGGAAAGAGGACGCCCTATTACTTGTAATTGCCTCTTAATTACTTCAGGGGATTGAACTACAGATCTGTTCATCATCCATTTTCTTTTAAGATGCTGAAGAGGTTTTCATAGTGATTTAGGCGTTTTTAGGTTTAATCCTTCTGCAGTGCTCAGAAAGAGCTTTGTCGGCGGTGCATTCACGATTTCTTCTTAGGGCCTTTGCCCTCCATCCTAATTTTCCCTGCCCATTCTGTTCCTGTAAGATATTCATTCGAGCTCAGTATAGTCTGGAATGTTCGTTGTTCAGTACCTTTAATAATCATTTACTTATTATCAAACATTCAAAAGTATAACTAAGTAATGACTGTCCATTCTTACAGCATAAAAATTATGTTTAGAAGCAAAGTGAGTTTTTAATCATCTTTTTGCAAAACCTATTCTTTGCAGATTTACCAACTCACATCCGAAGTAAAAATTTCTTTGAATCTTAATTAAAAGGTTCAGATCTGAAATTTCATATATACAAATTAACTAACTCAAATAATTTCTTTTCTATTATGGTTAGATTAACTCTTAATCTGTTCTGGTAGACTCACCAATGAGTAAGACATCATACTGAATAATCACGTCATCTCCTTTAATCCTATTAATTTACTCTTAGGTATTTAAAATCGTTACCACCCATATCAATCCATTCATGAACGGCATCAGTTTCCGAGCATCTAATTTTAACATGCTGTTGGATTAAGGATTATAAAGATTATGGAATTTCTTTTAACTCAAGGACCTTTATTCTATTTTAACTATCTTGTTGGTCATGCTGGACTGTCCATGGAGACAAAACATTCTTTTTTAAGCCTAATCATTCAAGGCTTATCATACAGTTTAGGTTGGCGATAAAAATCTTATAACCATAAGGTTTAAACACAAGAAAACGTTGGAGTTGGTTATATTAGTTACATTCATTCCAGGAACCTTGACCAAAAACATAGCCGTTCTATGGGCGGTGGATAAATAACCCTGATTTCTATATAGTGACCCAAAAATCTAAACTTTGGTTTTAAATAAGCTTCCATTTTTAGTTTTACTCAGTGTAATCTCATTCATCTTCAACATTACGCCATTTGCTAAAATAGTTTTTACCAGTGTTTAAAATGTCTCTTCTTAATGCTCTACTAAAAAACTATGGGAACCATCATTCAATGTGTCTCATATACTCATACAAAATATTCACTTATGGGAGGATTTTAAATATATTGCATATCATCGCTAAATCCTCTGAAATTTCGAAGGCAGCAATTTATTTATATCCTAACAAGGGCATCACATTCCACTTCTCACCTGTCCGAAAGGGAACTGATGGAATGACTTATTGTTTTAATACTTAACTCATTAGGATTCTTCTGAATCTTTGGATTCTGCCAATAACAAGCACATTTTCATATCAAATTTAACTAAAAATGTTTGCATTATACAATTGTTTTTAAATAAATCTTTCTCTTATTAGTAACTGAGATACCGCACCATTTTTAAAGCTCGTGTTAATGCGTTATTAATTTACATACTCACACTCTTAAGGTACTCTCTCTTCTCTACTTTCAGGCAATTCTTATTGACATAATAAGCTACTACAACTAGACAAGGACTTCTAGCAAATTTGCTAATTTAATTTTTTAGTATTTTACTAAATTGTTCTTTAACCTTCTTTTTTATTCAGTGCTCCTATGAGTTCATGGGGCTCATTTTGAATGCGGCGTGCTTTAGTCTGTTAATGCGACTTTTATCCAACAGTCTCCTTTTCTATATTGGTGTAAATTTACTTATATATGCGCTTTTACGAGCCCCAAAAACGCATTGTTGGCCGGTGCAGTTCGGACACCATTTACTAGTTATCTATATTTCAATAATTCCATCTTATATTTATTACATCTCCCTAGTACTAATTTCAACTATTTTAATCTTCTAATTGGTATTTAATCCTTGCAAGAATATTCGCCTTTGAATTCCTTCAATATTATTTAAGTCTTTTCTCTGAATTTTTATCAAAGAGTTTAATTTCTAATTTAATAGACGTGACTTTTTAATAAATTTAAATTTTCTTTTCCTTCTAGGATTTTTTCAGCTAAATTCTAACCTAGTGCTTTACTACCTTTTACTTAACTTCAAATACAGTCTCTCTACTACTGAATTGGTATGGGATGCGTGAATCTAGGTTTACTACATGTCTATCGTTCCTTAATTATTATCATATAATTGATTTGTGGTTTGTGAAAAGTAAAAACTATTGGGTTTATTAATTATCTAATTCATTATTTCACACACTATCTGCCATTCTATTTTTACACCTCCTTATAATTCTCTTATAGAAACTTAGATTTTCTTATTAGCTGTAGATTAGTTTTCCATGGTTTTCCGAACCTGAAAATCCTCATTGTGGTACTATGATTAGTTTATACAATCCTTAATGTCTGCCGCTCTCGATATCTTTCAATAACAAAGCTGATTATACCCATTTACCACTGAAATCATTGTGAAATCTTGCGTACGGTCTATATCTTTTATCTAAAGAGTCATTTTTCCATCGATTGTGTATATCTTTTGTAAAACAAAGAGGATAAATTAGTGGGTTTTATTTCATTCTTCCTTCCATTTATGTTCATTCTATTTGCATCCTTTACGTGATTCATCTGGTTCTTCCGAAGAGGACTAGCTATATACTGAGATTTCTCCATAATGTTTTTAATTTCTGGTTAGCATCTTACACTCGTGGCCTGATGGTCTTTAAGTCATTTTACTACAATTGTTTTTAAAACCATCTAATTTCTCTTATACAAATCTTTTCAAGTGACATTAATTATGTTTTCTACCCTTTTTATTTATTCTGTTTAAATATAGTGCTTAAATCACTTAAGTATTAGTTAGTGAATCTTTAGAGTTGTCAGTATTCAGTTTATTTACTTTTCACTCTATCTTCACTTCCAAAAACTTGAATTAAGTTTTTTTAAGAAGCTTGAGCTCTTACAGGCTCATTATCTGTTTTTATAGTACTTTACTACTTCTCACAAGTGTACTTTGACTCTTTAGATTAAAGCATATTATAGTCTGATTTATCTGAAGAAATTGGTGTGAACCGATGTTCATCAGATTTGATGTATGCACTTTCTTGTATTCTCAAGAATCTGACATTGTATCAGAAGTAAATTATACCATTCATGAAAATTTTAGTTGATCAACATCATCACTCTCATAACTATCTTAATTCTCATGCAATTGTTTTAATTATATTTTACAAAATTAGACTGTGGTGCTCTCTTTCTTCACCAATTCATTTCTATAAAGCCAAGTTACCAACTCTTTATATGCACAACGCTTATTATCAGACCTCATTTATATGGCTCTATTCTTACTTTATCAGCATTATTACTCTATAATCGTATCCTCTAGAGTTATCTTTCTTATCGATCAATAATCGTATCCTCTTACTGGGTGCTCTTCATGTCCAATATCTAATTTTTTACTCATAGTGTTATTTCTTAGTAGCTTGAGTCGTTTAGAACATTGACCACTACCATTCTGTCTTAGATCGATACGGTCGTTCTTATACTATACCAATTCCATTGTTTATACATAAAACCTCTTCCTATATTTCTTCTGTTTACGTCTTTTTAATCCTCATTATTATTAAAGGTTCTTATTGTCATACTTCTAAAAATCTTGACAACAATCTGTTTATATTCCCTTTCTTTATTAAATACGATTATCTTATTAACTGCACCATACAGTTAATTTACTTATTAAGGGATTGATTACCATGTTGATTTGTTAATTAATCCGTAAACGCCGTTCTCTCCTAAAAATAAGGCTAAACCACGCTAAGACTTTTTTTACTTTCCAAAAGCTTGGTTTGCAAATCTTCTCTTAACCCATTAATCTTGTAAGAAAGTGGTTCTTGAGTTACAAGCCTGAAATTGTCCTAAAGTGTTTACCATTTAAATTACTTCTAAAAGATAATTCCAGCATTTTTATCTTTATGAGAAGGGATCCTCCCTACAAAGTACAGAAATCGGTCTAATCATTAATGGTTGCAACTTGGCAATGCCTGACATAGGCTTTCACCATGTCTCATCTATATAGGGTTTCATCCTGATCAGTTACTTTGAACGTAATTACTAGAACTACTATACTAATTGTCTTTCAGGTGAGCAATGATAATCCCCACCTAACCTTTCTTAATTGTCCTGTACCAAATCCTCGCAATTAATGGATCTCCAGCAACTGCTTTATACACTGATATAGAGTGACATGGGTTTTTATAAAGCATTTGCATGCCATGTCATTGTTTGCCAACCATTACTTAAGATTTTATATTCAGTACATCATTCAATTATTCCATACATAATATGTCGCTTAGCATTTAAAATGGAAATTGATGATATGTATGGGAGTTCTAAATCAATGAGTCCTAAATCTGGTCGCCTTAGCAGGACTAATTCTCTTATGGGTATATACCTATTTACATAAATATGTTAGAGCAATCCTCTTTTACGGTCAGCCTCATCTCTGACATGCAGTGCCTAGAAGTTTTGCCTCTAAAAGGCTTTATGTCAAAATATATGAAGTGGTATTCCTGAACTACACTGATTTGCAGTAGATTCTGGAATCTCCTTGCTCTAAAAGTGAGCTACAGCTGTTCTGTTTTAAAGTGTCCTCAAAATTATGAATTCTACTTCCTTTTGACTCCTAAGACTTAGATATTTGAAATGGTTTTTTATAACATATGTGATGTGTATCTATCCTTCTTACCTTTTAGATTGGTTCAATTACTACCGGTCTTATCTGGAACGATACCATTGCTTATATTCTTTCTTTTTAATGTGTATTTAAAACCAAAATTAAACTAGCATTACTAAAATTGTTCTTTGTTTCAATTTAATTTATTCTATCAGAATCTATTTTCTCTACGCTATTCTATATCGGTGCAACAAGTAATAATGATCATATTCTTGATATTTAAAATTTAACTGTATTGGCCTTATGAGTGGGAAAAATCACTGGCTGACATTATCCTATCATTCCTTAACTATCCCTCATTTTGGGCCTTTTTATCACCGAATCTGCTTTATAGAGGTTTGAGACTTATGTCTATCAGATATTATTTTAATTAATGAAAACTTAATCCTAAAATACTTCTATTTTAGTTATGGTTCTGACTAGTTTGCGTGTCTAAATACTTCTTCTTTTAAATCATCTAAAAAACATGAGTTATTTATATTTTATTAAACTCAACCATTAAAATTTTAGTTTTGGGTTATTTCATTTTACCAAATTCTTATTTATTTCTTCTCGTTGGTCAATCTACATTTACATTTCCTCATTGATATTTCACTTAACATCTTTCAGTAGTTATAGCGAAGCTAGTTGGTGACCTTTCGTGAACGTGTTTACCAGATTAGATTGTGATTTAATAATAAGTCAACAATGGGTTATTAGACCCTGACACTGTGGCGATCTGCCACATTTCACTATAACTCAAACTCCTTTCATTTAACAATGATTGACTAGATGCCAGGTCATATCTGATGTATGAAATAACCTACGGTATTTACTCAATTGTTTTGAATAACTTTGGTTATAGGCTTCATTTTCCTCTATATTCTTGCATTAAACTTACTGAAGGTATTTTTAGTTTATCATTCATCTTGTAAACAACAGGAAGATGTAGATCCTGGCTTATACCTATGAGCTTTGTACTTACTATTAAATTTTAATGTTCACTCTTACCATCTTCCAAATTGATTCAATTTTTTGCAAATTGATTGGTATTTACCTTTTCTGGTTTCATGAGTGGAGGACAATCCCTTCCAAAATCCACTTTCCCTCTTGCGTAGAGGTCTGATTATTCTCTTTACATTGGAATGGCTATTTAGGGATACATCTTGTATTTTTAGTTTTACTCTCTACAATCTGTTTTGAAGATATCGCAGTTTCTCGAAGTTTAGCGTTGTTAAACTTATTATTTTGTACTAAAAGCGCAGATATTCCATAGCTTTATAATGAATTTTATAAGATTAAAGCAATTTGTAAATTGCATCCTTGCCTTATTTTATAATTATTATTGAGGTTTAAGTAGAAATTGTTCCGGCCTATCAGAGCAATACGCGATCTTGTAGAATTATTGTTAACTGCTATATAAATAAACATTCTATTTCATAATCGTCATGTAGAAGTCTAATTGGGTTATGCTGATCTGAAACCCGTTGTAAGTCCCTTTTTGACGTCGTGCCGGCCAGAAGCGGCTATTAACACTGCCAGTGGCCCGCTATTGATGCATATTATTAAAATGTGGATCCTTTATTGTGTACGATCAGTTAGCTCAGTTATTAATCTGACATGACTCAGATAACTCTCTGAAATCAAATGGATCAATTAAACGAAGATGAATTTAATTTTATTAAGATTTTAGTAAAGCTATAGTATGAATGAGAAGAATACCTAAAGTTGAATAAAGAACAGATTTATAAATTTAGTAAATTTCCTTAATATGGAATACCTAGATTATGTGATTAAAAACTGAATGAAAGATAGCATTTTTCAACTTAGTAACCCATTTGAAAGAATACTCTTACTTTCACCTAAAACTTTACAACAACTACTTAAACATACAAAAAATATACTAAAAATACTATTACCGTATAGGATTATTAAAGTAGGTATAAAAACCTTTAACTAGAGGAAGTTAAACACTAGTATTCATTCTGGCCATCTCAGTCAGTAAGAGATGCGTAGAATTTCCTTTAACTTTTCAAGATTCTCTATTAGGATCTGTTGGAAACACATTAAGTGAAGGACCCGATCTCTTTTGCGAGTCTATCCAGATTATGACTGTTTCTTGGATATGAATCTTAATATATATCTAGGAATATATAGTTTAGAAACATTAATAACTCCGCTCCCATAATTATAAAATGAGCAGGAATTCAATTACTAAATTGCTTTAATTTATAAAATTCATACTAAGCTATGAATTTACTTGCTTTTACTGTTCTACAAAATATAAGTTACAAAGCCATCTAAACATTGGGAGAACGCGATTTCTCTTCAAACAGTATTTGACTAAAACATAATACAGTCTTATACCTAAAAAACCACACTCCTAATGGTAAGGATATCACCTATACAGAGGAATGACGCACTTTGAAGCGGTATTGTCCCCTCCACTGAAACCAAAAAGCTAAAGACCTAATATGTCAATTTTGCCAAAAAAATTGAACAATTTGAAGATGGCTAAAAGTAACATTTAAAAGTTTAATAGAAGTCAAAGGCTCTAGGCTACTTAACAGGATTCTACATCTTTTGTTGCTTAACAGGAATGATGAAGTTAAACCAAACAAACTACCTCATTAATTTTAATTATGCAAAGACTATAGCGGAAAAAAATGACTAAACTCCAATTGTTCAAACATTAGTAAAACCTAGCGTTCTACATTTCAGGAACTTTACACCCTGCTCTATCTAGTCAATCATTTAAAATGAAGGAGCTTGAATTTATAGTTTAATTCACTCCCACAGGCATCTACTAACCCTAGTTGACAGATTATTAAATACAACAATCTAATCTGGTAATACACTTCACAGAACGTCACCAACAGCTTCAGCTCATCACTGAATGCTTAAGATGAAAAAATAGGGGCAATTAATGTATTAACCAAAGAAGAAAATATTAATAAGAATTTGTAAAGAAATAACCAAAACTAAAAATTTAATGAAGTTTAACTAAAATATTAAACATCTCATGTTCGATGATTTAAAAGATGAATATTCTAGACACCACTTCTACCAAACTTAAATGAAGTCTTTAGATTCGGTCTCATTAATTTATAAAAAGAATTCTGATAAATGTCTCAATCCTATAAACAATTCGTTGATAAAAAGGCCAGAATAGTGATAGTAAATGATAGGATAATTCAGAGTGATCTCCTCTCTTAAGGGCCAATAAGTAAATGTTAAATACTCTAAGATAATCGATATCTACTTGTGCACCAGTATAAAGTAGCTAGAGAAAATGATTCTGATAAAAAATTAATTGAACAAACAATTTTAGTAATGCTAGTATTTAATTTTGTTTTTTCTTTTTAAAAAAATAAAAAAAAATTAACAAAAAAAAACAATAAAAAAGAAAAAAAATAAAAACAGAAACAGAACAAATTTACTTTCGAGGATATTAAAACCGGTAGTAATTGAACCATCTAAGTCTAAGAAATAGTAAAACATCACATATGGTTTATAAACCATTTCAAATATCTAAGTCTAAGTCAAAAAGGATCATTAACATTCAAATATTTCTTAGGAACTTTTTAAAACAAAGCCAGCTTTTTAGTCAACCTTGAGGGAAAGTTCTAGAATTACTTCCTCAATGTAGCCTTCAGGATACCCACTCATGACATAAAACCTTATAGAGGACTTTCTAGCACTTGATGTCAGTGACAACCTGACCTAACAAGAATGTCCTCAACAATTATGCATAAACTATATCTAACCCATAGAGAATTCAGTACTTCTAAGGACCAACCAGATCTTAGATACTTCATTTGATAAAACCTCACATACATATCCAATTTTCATTATAATGCTAACCACCCTTATATGAATGGAATATTGATTGGGATTGTCCTGAACTATACAAATCTTCAGTATTTTTGCAACAAATGACAATGGCTGCCAACAATTGCTGTCTATAAAACCCAGTTATCCTTATATCTTGATAAATTAGTTGCTTGAAATCATTATTATACCATTGATACCAGGCATCATTAAAAACGGTTGTGGGATTATCATTTTCTCACTGAAAAAGACCATTAGATCATTCTAAATTCCGTTTCAAGTAACTATGATCAGGGATAGACACCTCTCCAATTAATGCAACGATTGGTGACCGTATTGCAGAATGCAGTTGCAACCTTAACTATTTACCATTTCCTTTACTATTTATCAGGAGACCCCTTCCCATATAAAAGCATTATCAATAAATGCTGAACTTTTATAGTATTTTAAAATGGTAAACACCTTTAGGACATTCAGCTTTATAAAAACCACTTTTTCTTACAAGATTTATGTTAGAGAAGATTCAAAACAAGCCTTTGGAATAGAAAATATTCTTAGCTGCGTTTTACTTATTTGCTTAGGAGTAACGGGTAGGAATGTATATTAAACTCAATCAACATTTAGTATCCAATCCCTTATAATAAATTAACTTGTGGCTCAACTTAATAAGATCATAATTTTCAGAAAGAAGGATTACAGATTGTCAATGATTAAACTTTCAAAGAAAACTTTTAAAATATGTGAGATTAAAATAAGACTAAACAAGATATTAGGACTAGTTTTGTAAACCAATTTGATTATAGATAACACCTACACAAGCACAGTAGTGGTCTAATGTTCCTAAAACCATCAAGCAATCTAAGGGAAACACTATTAAAAAACATTATAGGACTAAACCAGTCAAAGATAATATTATCATAAGGAAAAACCACTTAAACATTATAGAAAAATCAAAGTCAATAAACCAATTAAAAGGTTCCTGATTAAAACTTAACATCTATTAAAGATATTTAACTTGCCGTTTACATGTGGTTAAAAAAGGACACCACATCTAAATTTTTGTAAAATTTTTAATAAAAAATTGCATGAATTTAACATTTTAGATGAATGATGTGCATCAAAAAATTCAATGAATTGTATCTTACTTCTGATAATTCAGGATTTCTGAGATACAAGAACGTGAACATTCAAATTGATGGAACTTTGGCTCAAACAACCATGTTCTTCAGATAAATCATATGAAATAAGGTAACTAAAGAATCAAAAGTACACTTTTAGAGTAGTACTAATACGAATTTATAACAATAATGACCTTAAGGAGTCCAATTCTTAAAAAATCTAATTCAAAGTTTTGAAGAGAGAGGATAAGGAAGTAAAAAACTATAACACCTATTAAATCTCACCACTTAATACTTTATGATTTAACAACCTATATTAAACAGAAATAAAAAGGTAGAATACAATATGTCACTGAAAGATTTCTGTATTAAAGCAAAATTAGTTGCTTAAAAAATGAGCAGTCAACAAGTACGTAAAACATGCAGCACCAGGTTAAATGCCTACAAAATATAACATTTAGAATCTCAGTTAAATTCTAGTTCCTCTTCGAAGAACCAAGATGATGAAGTAAAGGATGGAAATAAAGAACCTTAAATGAAGAGAAGAAATAAACGCTAATTTTCTCTTTCTCTTTTACAAGAAATAAACATCGAGAATAGACATTACTTAGTAAAATAACCTTACAATTTCCAATGAATTTTCTGGTACCATGGTTATAGCTTTGTTTGATACAGGCCGCGGACTTAAAATGTATAAATCGCTGATTATAGTACAACATAGATGATTGGCTCAGCAAACCATTGAAAAACTAACTACAGCCTAATAAATCTAAGTTAGAATATTGTAGGTAAAAATAAATGCATAGCGAATATGTAAAATTAATGAATTAGAAATTTTTAAAAACAATATTTTTACTTTCGACCGACAAACCAATCGATTTAACGTACTTGGTAATATTAGGAAACACCATTAAAACCTTAAATCCACACCATTATTTCAGTTAAAGAAGGACGTGTGTATTAGTTAAGATAAAAGGTCAGCTAAAGCAGGTATAGAATTTTTACTGAAAAAACTATGAAGAAAGAATTTAAAAAATTTATTCAAAAGCTCACTCTATTTAAAAACTTTAGCGAAATTACTCTTCTGATAAATTCTAAGGAAGTAAGACTTAAATTGATTTGAAGAATCACTGCAGTATCGTCAAAGATTAAAAAACCAAATTAGAGATTAAGAATGGTTCAAACTAGAGATTAATAAATTAAGAGTAATTTTTATCGGAAAACTAGACTATGTTGCAGACCACCAAATGTCGTTTTGCGCTCAGTGATAACAGCACTATAGTAGACTTTACCATATGAAACAGGACTTGATTCAAAGTTCCATTACAACTTAAAGCCACGGCCCATTTCCAAATGAGCTGAAACTCATCAGAGCTACTTGTAAAAAAGAAATTAAAAGAATTCTAGATAAATAAACAACATTAATTAGGCAAATCTAGAAGTCTCCTTGGTCTTGTGCAGTTCTTTTCTTATTCCAATAAGAATGTCTGAAATTTAGAAAGAGGCAGTACCTGATTAGGAAATTAATTTATAAACCATTAAAACAGCCTTTAAAATGGATCAGGTATCCATTAACTAGTAAGAAAGATTTATGTAAAACAATTGTATAATGCAAACATTTTTAGTAAATTTCGATATTGAATCTGTTATTGGCAGTCCAGAATTCATCCCTAATGATTAGATACATAAAACAGCATTCACAGTTTCCTATGCTCGGACACGTCCCTAATGAGATGGAATGTCGAGTGCCTTTTTGTGTATCTAATAAATTTGCCGTCCTCTTGAATTTTAGGAGGATCGAATGAAGATATATTTCTAATTTCCTCATAGTTGAATTTTGTTTTAATAGCTATACACTCTTTTTTTTGGACTGGATTTTGGTGGACAAAATGTTTCTAGTTTTTAGTGCTTAGATATGTTAGAAGAATATCACTTCTTAAAACATCATATATACATTTGATGCGTAAATCGAAAATGATGGTTAAATTAGCACTTGAGTAAAACCTAAAATGGAACTGTAATTTAAACACCAAAAGTTAGGATTTTTGGCGTCACTTTACTGAACAGGGTATTATCCAGCCCATAGAACGAGCTATGGTTCTTTGGGTCCAAGTTCCCTGATGACATTAAACTAATAAAACCTAATCCAAACGTTTTCTTGTGATGTTAAACTATGTTATAGATCATCCCAACTTAGAATTGTTATGATAAAAGCCCTTTGTCATGATAGCTTAAAAAAGGGAATGCAGGCCATGGTACAGTTCCAGCAATTACACAGCTAAGTAAAAAAATAAAGGTCTTAGTAAAAGAATAATTTCCATATCTCTCAGTATCCCTAACCAACAGCATTTTAAAATAGTTGGAAAACTGAATGCGTTAGATGTTGGATCTACCTTCCTTATGGTGGTATTTTTAAAACAAGTAATTCAATGTGCATAGCAGAAACGCTATTAATTCAGCTATACGTTCTGGTCATCTCGGGACTCACACATAATTTAAATTTATCCTCTACCACTAAAAAAGTAAATTCCTTTGCATGTATAGTTATTGTTATAAATAAATTTTCAGTTTACTGATTTATTAAATCAAAAAATTTTTTACTTCGGATTGATTGTAATATCTGCAAAAAGATGTTTTGCAAAAGGATGTCAAAAAAATCTTGCTTCTAACACAAATTTTTTGCTAGTGGCAAGATTACTTAGGTATATTTGAATTTGATCATAGAATTTATTAAAATGGTACTAACAACAACCATTCCACGACTTTCTGACTCGAGAATTCCTTACGGAACAATGGGCAAGAAAAAGGCTATAAGGGCAAAGCCCCTAACGAAGACATCTGAACACCTCACTAAAGAGCTCTTTCTGAGCACTTCAGAAGATTTACTAAAACCCTATAAACACCTAAACCTTCTCAGATCTTAAAAAATTGGATTGAACAAACTTAGTCAATTCTCCCTGAATAGTTATTAAAGGCGTTACAAAAGTGTATAGCGTCCTCTTCCACACGAGGAGCCCAGGTATGTCGTTCTACACCTAAAGCGATCGTAACCCGTTCATGTGACGGCTAGTCTGTCTTCAAACCGGTTTAGACAGTAAAGTACTTATCAAACTCTCCGTGTTTGGCTGTTGATTATGCCAAAAATCCAGTATTACTCCAAGTTGTATACATAAATGGTTCATTAAAAAATATTTTTTGATTATGAAAATTGAGATTCGCAGGATGATCTATATTAACACCAATATTAATCCCTTGGTCTGTTTAAAATCGAATGATTACTCCTGAGGATTAGGTATTTTATTCCAACTCGATTCTTTCCAAAATAACCTCACGGAATCATTATCATAATATTCTTCTGGATACAGACAGTAAAAATTAAAACTATAATTATGATTCTATAAAATAAGCAATCTGCTTATTTTATATCTTTCTCTTAAAAATTCCACAAGGATAATCCACCTCAAGGAATTAGGCCAGCAACCTCTCTCTTTATAACATCAGTAAAATTTAAAGTTCTGTATATAGCTACTGTACACAGTTACTCTTTACAATTATTTTGATTCACCGCGATGACATGAGGAAAAGTTTTATTGCTAATCAAAAACCCCTAACTGCTTACGCAATTCATCGGTTAATGCTATTTTGATACTTTCATTCTCCTACTCGATTGTAAATGATGTCCTATACTGGTTTTTAAAAAAAGATGGTGGTAAACCAGGCGGTATTTTCCAATGAAAATCATCCCATCACTCCAAATACAGGCCCTACTTTATTATCCAGTATATCTTTTAAAGCCACATTATTAATAACCAGTCCTGCAGAAGCCCACTATTCCTTCTCTTATGCTATCTATTTGTTATGGCCTTTCTCTTCCACGCCATTCTGGGTTATATCAATGGCTATTGGGACCACTCAGTATTGCCAGTAGGAATATAATCAAAATTCCTACATATTGTAAACGACTCACAAGGATTTAAAATGTGGGGATCGTTCAAGAATCTACTACTACTGAAACTTTAAAATTGACAAACTGGATTCGCAAGTAAACTGTACACAAGTCTCTCGCTTAAACCTTATGCGACTACTCTTGCTTTAAAGGGCATCAACCTACATTTGGAACTTCCAGGAGTCAAGAAAGTCACTACACCTAGCTGTCAAGCTAGGTTAGCTGCGGCTAAAACAACTCCTGATGAGTATAAAAAGAACATCTGCACAGAAATGTTCCTCAACAACTTTCTACAGTTCTAGATTTCTCCAGTCAAAACTTCTCCATCAAGTAAACCAGCCAGCAGTTTGTTCAGCATAAAATCATTTAAATCCAGCCATAAAACGCAAAGACTAGATGGGCTCGAATATGGCCGTCCTCCTTCTCCTCATCGTTCATCATCCAAAACTCTCCTCAAGAATGATTAAGTAATGATGAATATTATTCAACTCAAATTGTCAAAAGTAAAGCTGCCAAAAAGAGCAAAAAGAAAAATTAAAGCAAAAAAAAGCACAAGATAAAGAATATAAAGAAAGGAAAAAGAAGGACAACATCGTCCTCATCTGAAGGTAAAAGGCAGCTGAAACCTTATTTCACATCATTCACAGTAGTAAAGGCCAATTTACTGTTATCAACAGGAAAGCACTAATGTTGATGTCCACAGTAAGGTATCAAGACACAGTGGTATGACAACCACTGTTCATCCACAGATAAATGGTCATCACTGTTGAAGATATCGTTTCCTCTAACACCTATGGTGGTCAGAATCAATTACTATTCTTATAAATAGTCAAAAAGTGAATATAAAGAAAATTCTTTTCTATGTTATTTAAGCGGAGCCTATCCTTTGTGGAAGCATAAGCTTTATTCTTGGCTCTATAAACCATATTATCTCTTAAGTCCTTCTCATCCCCATCTCAACGTTCTTTGTAAGCATTCAAACGTTCGAACGTCTGCCGATGTTAAACTTTAAACTTGTTAAGTTTAAATTATGTTATTTCATATTTGTATTTAAATAAAGTTATTTATGTAAAATCCATAAATGGCTACTACCTAAGCCCTGTTAAATGGCTTCCTCTCTCTCCCTGTACACTCTCTGACTTAGTTCTGGGATCCCAGGCTAATGCGTATGTAGGAAACTTAAACCTTAAAATCAAGTTTAAAATTGGCTTGATTAATTGATATAATATATTAAATTTTATTTGTGTTTTGTTTGTTGTATAAGTTATTGCTCTGTGGCATGCCAGCTTCGCTCTGATACTTCCACATCAGAAATCTTGTAATTGTTTGTTCATAAAATTTGTGATATCTAAACAGTAACCTGTTTGTTCATACTAAAACGCATAGAACAGTAACTATTTTCTTAAAAGGAACATGCTAAACAGTACTTGGGTATTAAGTAATTGAATGCATCTAATAGTAGGCTGAAACCCAGAGGTGCGGCGCTACTGCTCCAAGAAAAAACATATTCTAAAATCACGTCTATCCTCGTTGGTTACTTAACCAACGCCACGTATCATACTTAGTTTGTATGTTGATTCTGAGGTAAATAGAACTTTATATAAGTGTTTCATATAAATCATTTAAGATGCCATAGTATATTAATTCTTATAATATTCGATTTTCTTTAACATATTCTGTAATCCGTGATAGGTATTTAACCCCATTAATAGATTCTTAGTGCATTAGCAATATCATAGATCTCATTTAAATACTAAGTCGGGCGAATCTATGGTTGTTTTAATCTCTTAGTGCATTACATATTATTTTATGATACTTCATTTGCAAAATACTAAGTCGGGGCGAATTTTTAATTTGTTGAGGTGGGCAGTCTGTTAAAGCAATCATACATCGGCGTGAGCTGTAATAACAGGTTTTCAATTATGTGATCACGTCCCTCTTACAAAGACCTGTTGAGGGAAAATTATTGGCGAGTATAAGGTGTGTTTTTGGAGAGACAAAGGTTAGGTTAATCATTTTCCTATTTCTATTGTTGAGTGATTTAGTTGTTGGAAGTCCATGTTTAGCTTTTTCTGACTAGTATCTGCTGGTACGCGTAAACACAAGGCCACATAATCTGGCTTGTGATTCCAGTTGACTATTATCTTCGTATTCTTGGATTTAGTTTAGACTATAGCTCTATTTGTGTATCCCTCTATATAAGAGGAGCTGTGTAGTTCTATGAATAATGACCTTGAAGTCTGAATTTAAAATACAACCCTTAGTGCTGACTTTTTCTCTCGGAAAAAAAAACAAAATCCTATTTTCTTCTGCGTATCAGATGCCTGATATCTCAGGTTCCTATCATTCATTCCCTGCTCATGGCTTCCTCCATTCTTTTATCACTAACGTCTATAGGCAATTTCGTCACATTGTGAAACCTCACCCAAACAAAATTACCTTCGTATGGCATGGGCAAGACTAGGATTTACGGAGATTGTCAAGATCTCTTAATATTCTCACAGATAGAAACCACTAATGAATCGGAAGGATCAGACAATCAGCAATAGAGCAATCACTCAGAATTTCGTGTGCTTGGCAGAACAGCAAATTCGTCTTCTAATCGAGGTGTGCGATTAATCGGCCACTCTCTTGAGGAATCTCTAAGGCTGTAATTGGCGCTCCGATACGGCCTTTGCTGTCATGGGAATTGCTTTTAAAGACTCATAATGCACGGAGTATACAGAAAGGGAGTTATACACTCTCAGTCAACAATTGATCCTATTCTTCCCACCAAGATTACAGCATCAGCATTGGTGATCATAATTCATCAAATTTCAAAAATATTCTGGGATAGTTGCATTGCTATTGGCCGTCCAAATTTCTCAAGGAAAAGAAAAAATAATTATAGCTTCTCACAAGTCCTTGGTGTCCACATATTTGAGACCCTTTACTACCCTACAAAATTGCTCAAAACCACCCAAGACCACTTATTCAGAATTTGATTTCACCAACTCCAAATCAATCTATGATCACACGACCAACTTGTGTTAGCAAAATTCTGCAATTTCACCTTTAGCAGTTCCATACGTCTCATCTGGCCGTTCTATACTCAAGCTCAAATAAAAATCGGGCAGATTGCTGTCCAAAGTACGTCTTCTAGTTCAAAAATTCTCACTCAAATTTACTTCTGCACGGTCGTGGAGTTTCAGGTAGCCAGAATCAATAAACAAATTCTTCAGGTCAGCAGCGATAGACCTCCAACCCACCAGGGAAGAGACGTATGAACAGCATCGAGAAATTGTGAGCTTTATGAGATGAGAAAATAGATCAGTCTTTGTAACAAAAACAGGGAACATATGCAAAAAAATTTGCTTGGTGGATTTCCTTCATCTGCGTCTCAACCTGGTGATTCATTCTCAAGCTTAGCTCAGCTCGTTACACTTGATAATACTGATTACAGACGCCGATGCACTTGCTGTTACGTCTGACACACTATGCCGAAGCTACGAATCACTATGAGTTTATGTCGGCAGGACATAATGGTTGGTCCATCAATATTAGCACACTACAGCTTATCGTAGATAGTGATTCGGTTCTATTATAAGGCTGATGGTTCTTCCATCCTTATAGCTCCGGATATTGGTTGTTTCTGAAGTTTCGGAAAAAAAATAATCGTTGTTGCCATAATGTCTTGAGGGCTATTTTTATGTACCCTGAATTTAAAAAAGAATTTGTCTATCGGCTATTAAACTAACACTTTCACAGATTTTCCTGTCAAATGTGAGCTTTTTACTAATGATTTCTCTTTAGTTGTGAAAGGGAAACGGAAGACAGGCTCCACCGTTAAATCATGTAGGGACCAAAGCAAGGGTAGATTTGTATCACGATTTTCTTAGTAGTCCTACAAACTAATTCTTTCATGTCTTTCATAGTCTCGTATAGTGCTGATTGTTTGGTTCAGCCCCACCATTATTGGGGACTATCCTACAAATTTTTTGCTTTAAATAATTTGCAAATAAAGGCCTATTCTGTTAATGGACCCTTATAAAAAATAAATATCAAGTGAACAACTCCAAGACTTCTGCCGACCATTATCACGTACCACGTCAAGCGACACACTCCCGCTGCACATTCTTTCCACGTACCTAAAATAAATACGACAAACACATCAATTTGTGACAGGTAGTTATACCCCCAGTTTGGTGGGATAATCAGCAATATTCCCTCTTTAAAGATAGTGTTAATTTCTACTACTACTGCTTGAAAAAATTACACTTGCTGATAATTATGGGAACCCAGCTCGCGTGTGTATTATCTCAATGGAAAGAAAAATTTAAGTTTTATGCATACCCTGTCCTTTCGTCGAATGCATATACCACCAGAATTACACTTGGATAATTCCAACTTACCGTGCGAAATCTTGATTTTTATTTCGGGCTTTTACTTGGCTTTGATAAACTTATGTCAACGTCAACTTATAAATTTGCTATTATCAAAGTTTTCTTCTAATTCAAGATGGAGTGGGGAGAATTTGGTTAATTCTGCTATTGGCACTCATTTTCTACTCAAACTGGAATAATTTCATCATATTTTCTTGCCCATATACACCAGAACAAAGAGATGGAGGGGGAGAATTTGTTAATTCTGCTTTGGCTACTCATTTTCTACAAACTGGAATAATTCATCATATTTCTTGCCCATATACACCAGAACAAGCTGGTACAGTTGAACGTCGACATCGCATAATACGTAAACTAGGAATGTCAATGTTGTTTCATAGCCGTGTTCCGTTATCTTTTCGGGTTGATGCGTTTACTACTGCAGTTTTCTTAATTAATCGTTTACCCTCATCATCCATTTCATTTGATTCACCATTTTTTAAGTTACATGAAAAGCATCCAGATTATTCCATGTTACGTGTTTTTGGGTGTAAGTGTTTCCCATATATTTGGGACACCAAGAAAAATAAATTTGATCCAAAATCTACTCTTTGTGTTTTTACAGGATACAATGACAAATATAAAGGTTACAAGTGTTACGATTTGAAAAATCATAAATATATTATGTCGAGACATGTGGTTTTCGATGAAGAGTGTTTTCCATACAAATCAGCAACTAATATTTGTACACCAGGACATGTTACACAAGTGTTTGATTCATGGATACCAGCTTCTGTTATTGTGTCATCTGCTGTGTAGGATTCTACCCAGTCATTATCTTTAATTCCAATTCCTTCTCTTTTCAATCAAGCCCAACCTAATACGATTTCGACAGCCACGATCCCTTTCTCCACGACTGAACTAGCTTCCCCTTTGCATGTTCCAGTTTCTCCGCCGCAATCTGCCACACCAGTCTCTATTCAACATTCTTCGACTGCTTCTTTACCATCCCCACATCATTTGTCACCAATACCCATCACACCAGATTCCCTTATTCATTCGCCATCATCATCCGCTAATTTCACATCACAACATTTAGAAATACAGGAAACTGATCTCCCTTTGCCAATGCCAGATCCCACTTCAGATATTCCAATTGCTGAATTAGCAACAGATTCTGCTTCTCTTGCACCTGTTCTTGCTCCAAATCGCCATTCTATGACAACCCGATCTCAATATGGTATTATTAAACCAAACCCTAGGTATGCTCTTATCACAACCATGGATTCCTCAATTCCTAAGGAACCACGTACTGTCAGACAAGCTTTGGCACATTCTGGATGGAAGAAAGCTATGGAGGAGGAATTATCTGCTCTTCACAAAAATGAGACTTGGACTTTGGTTCCTAGGATGCCTGACATGAATGTGATAGGGTCAAAATGGGTATTCAAGGTGAAGCTTAAATCCGATGGTTCCCTTGATCAATTAAAAGCATGGTTAGTTGCGAAAGGATATCATCAAGTTGATGGTCAAGATTTTACAGAAACTTTTTCTCCAGTTGTTAAACTAGGAACCATTCGACTTGTTCTTTCAATTGCTTTGGTTCGACGGTGGCAAGTTCGACAACTTGATGTTAAAAATGCTTTCTTACTTACATGGTCATGTTTATGAGGATCTTTATATGGATCAGCCGCTAGGTATGGTAGATTTGCAATATTCTTCATATGTGTGTAAACTGAAGAGGGCGCTGTATGGCTTAAAACAAGCCCCACGCGCATGGTTTGATAGGCTAAGTAGTTTTTTTGTTTCTTTTGGTTTTCTCTGCAGTTTTGCTTACCCTTCGCTTTTTTTTTTTCATTCATTGCAAGGCACGTTAGCCTTGTTGATTTATTTGATGATATGCTTTTAACAGGGTCTTCTCCAACATTAATTGATTCGTTTATTCAATTTTTGTGTAGGGAATTTGCTATGAAAGATCTAGGCCTATTGCATCATTTTTTGGGTATTGAAATTACACAAACAGAAGATGGGTTGTTGCTAAATCAAACACATTATGCTTTAACTTTGCTTGATCATTTTGGAATGCTTGACAGTAAACCGATGGCCACACCTTTGGAAATAAAACCAAATGTTACAAGTCCTGCTGCTCTTGTTGATCCTCCCTTATATCGCAGTATTGTTGGCACGTTGCAATATTTAACATTAACCCGCCCTGATCTTGCATACAGTGTGAATTTTGTTTTTTAATATTTGCAGGACCCGACGGTGGTGCACATGAAGTTTGTTCATCGCATTCTTCGGTATGTGAAAGGAACTCTGAGTCTAGGATTACATTTAACTTCCAATTCTTCAACTTCCAATTCTTCGTTATTTTTGCAGGGGTTTGCCGATGCCGATTGGGCTGGATGTCCAATTACCAAGCGCTCGACCACAGGGTACTGTACGTTCCTTAGTTGCAATTTAATCTTGTGGTGTGCCAAGAAGCAACACACTGTCTCTCGTTCCAGTACCGAAGCTGAATATAGAGCAATGGCTCATACAACTGCTGAGCTCACTTGGCTTACATATTTGCTTCAAGATTTTTTGATTCCCATGACTGTGCCGCCTATACTTTACTGTGATAACTTGAGTGCTCTTTATCTCACTGTGAATACAGTGTTTCATGCCAGGAGTAAGCATATAGAGTTGGACTACCACTTTGTTAGAGAACGGGTTGCACGTGGTCTTCTAGTTACTAAATATGTTCCAACAGATCAACAGGTTGCTGACATCTTCACCAAACCAATACCAAAATCTGCCATACCTATGTTTCGCAGCAAAATGTTTCGCAGCAAACTCTGCCTCCTGCCCCAGCAAAGTTTGAGGGGGGATGTTAAAGATCATAAGAGTAATAAGGTGTCATTATGTGATCAGTCCCTCTTACAAGGACCCGTTGAGGAAAATATGGAGTTATAAGGTGTATTTTGGAGAGATAAGGTTAGTTAATATTTTCCTATTCTACTGTTGGGTGTATTTAGTTGTTGGAAGTCCATGTTTAGCTCTTTATTTGACTAGTTTGGTAGCTAACACAACCACATAATCTGGCTTGTGATTCACAGTTGATTATCTTCGTTATTCTTGAGATTTAGTTTAGACTAAGTCTATTTTGTACCTCGATATAAGAGGAGCTGTGTATGTTCATGAATAATGACTTGAATCTGAATTAAAAATACAGCAGTGGCTGCCTTTTCTTCTTGAAAAAAATAAACACAAATCCTATTTTTTTTCTCATTCAAATGAGTTTTTGATTATATTATAACTTTCTCATATTTTTTTAGTTTGTTAAGATTTTGTAGAAGCATCGTCCAAGCAAGTACAGTAGGAAGAGCAGTTAAAGGCAGGGGGAAAGAGAGAGTGAAAGGCAATGTTTGGATTAAAAAAAGCGTACCCTTGGATAAAGTCGGGGACTATCAACAATCTAATACCAAGTATTTCTAATATTCTTTTTTATTTATTTTTTGAGTTTATGTAGTTGCAAAGACAAGACTTGGAGAAATGAAGAAGAAGGGTATTTTAGTCTTTCATGAAGCATTTAATAACAAAAATCATTAAAAATGAATGGAAGGACCATTTAATGAGACAGAATCAAATTTCAAAGATTAAATATCTAATATATAAAAATACGAGGGCAAATTAATTAATTTTGTAAAACCTCACGGAGGAAATAACTATTTTCTTTTAAAATAAAATTCAGTATGGTTTATGGTTGAATTTTACCTCATAAAAGAGAGGTATAATTATAATTTGTAATTTATTGTTAGTTTGCGTGTAAATTTTGAGCATTAAGGGGTTGAGTTCCAAACCTGCATCTATTATCAGGTCATACATTTACTTACGATTAAGTTATACCTTAATATGTTAGTTTCCATATAAATTAATACAATTGCATTTATATATTTGCATTTATATATATAATATATATATAATATATATATATATATATATTATATATTATATATAAAATACTCCATTCATCTCATTTTGTTTGCTTGTTATTCATTTTTGAATGTCCTAAAATGTATGCAAGGTCTCTAAATTTAGATATGTAAGTAATTATTTTTTCCGTGATAACCTTTATAATTGTTCATTAAAAGAAGGCTTTTATTAATATCTTAATGGGTTAAGGGTAAAAAAGGACAAAATGATTTTTGTTGATTAAATTCTTAATATGCGTGTTTTGTCAAACCATGCAAACAAAATGGGATGAAAGGAGTATGATATTTTCCTCTAAAAAAGCGATATGATTCAAATAATACTCCTTCTGTCAACAAATATAAGTCATTTAAAGTCATTGCATGTTAGCTAATGAAGCAATTAATTATCTTAAACTCTCCTTAAAAAATTATAGAGATAGTTATTGCATTTAATATAAGAAATGGTAGAATTGAATAAATTTTATTAATTACTCCTAGATATTTTCAAAACAACTTATGTATTGACAAAAAAAAGGGATAATTATAATTTTAGTATATGAACTTTTCACTTTTTTATATTTTGGTGTCTGAACGGAAAACACTATCAATTGAGTGTACGAATTTTTTAAAATTTGCAATTGAGTCTCAATCTAATTTGACTCATCGAAAACATGACCGCGTAATTGCGAGATCCAATTTTTACATGTGGTAAACAATGTGGCATAAAGAAGCTCCAAATCATCTTGGCATGTGGAATCGAGGTGTGTGACATCCCGACTCAGCAAAGCGATCCTAAGAGGGTGGGTAGAGCAAAGCTCTTGGCTAGCTTCTAGGATGGCAGGCTAGCTAGGGTAGTGGAATGCGGGACACTAGGATGGCAGGCTAAAGCTAGGGTAGTGGAATGCGGGACACAAGAATGAAATCGAATCATATAAGAAAAGGGGGAAACTAATCATTAGATGCCCGCATTTTGGTGGAATGAGGGAAGAAACTCCCAGGGTTAAGCGTGCTCGCTTAACGAAAAATCCTAGGATGGGTGACCCTGGGAAGTTTCCTATTTTCTTTTCACCTGCGGGAACAAAACCGTGCGGGTCTTGCCAAATCTTGTATGGGGAATTGGGCTTGATCCAAAGCGACAATTCCTCTGTTGATTAGAGTCGGGCGTGACAAGGTGGACATGTTATTAAATTCCTAATATGCAATCTTGTATGGGGAATTTGGCTTGATCCAAAGCGGACAATTCCTCTGTTGATTAGAGTCGGGCGTGACAAGGTGGACATGTTATTAAATTCCTAATATGCCCTTTAAACATGTGTTTTCTTTTGCAACTACTTTCTTATTAAAGAACCCTAAAAATTGTCGCTACGTCTTTTCCTTCATATCCAGAGGGACAACACCTTATGCTACAACTATCATTATATTCTTATCATCTTCTTGGAGCTACCCGAGCAACGAGTCTATGATCAAAATCAAAAACTCACTATCTTTCACATGCTAAACCAACTTAGCTAAAATTGAATGACATCGCTCTGAGTTTGGAATTTATCTTTGGTAAAATTAAGCGGATGACAACCTCCTTCTCTATTGATTGAGGAGTTAGGTGTTAGTGAATCCAATATTCTTTTTAGATTTACTCATAATGGGTTTTACTTGGAATCCAAATCTACTTGATTTCAATAAGGATCTTCAGGTATTCTTTTTTTAATTTTTAAATGTGAATGAGGATGTTTTTTCTTTTTTGAATTTTTATTTTGATTTCATCGATTTGTTGTTTGAAATCATTCAACTGATATGCAATTTTTATTTTTATTTTTTTAAAGTTTTCAGTTGAAAGAAGATAAGTCTTTGAATTCTTTAATCGTTGCTTTCATTTGTTTTAGGAATTAAATTTCTATTTTACCATTTTTTAGGAGTTAAATTTCTATTACCAATTGTTAAATAGTTTTGTTTAAAGATTCTTCTTCCTTTTGAGAAATTTTTCAGTTTGCATTTTTATTAGTGTTTGATGGATTTCTGGCTTTTGAATAGTTCATAGAATCTGGATTTCAAAGAAGAAATTGAAGTACAACGATCTGGTTTGAGGAATTGATGAAATAGGTTGTTGGGCAACAATAAATGGAGGTTTAAAAAATTAATTCCATTAAATCCACGTCGATTTATGAAACTTTTCTTTTTGTCCAAATCAGCTGCCACGTGTTAAAAATCTGGTCCCGCAATTCATAGTCAAGTCAGCTGGAGACATCTAATTGCAAATTTTTAAAAAATTCATACACTCAATTGATCGTGTTCAACCACTAAATATATAATTATTCTAAAAAAAAACTCTAAAATGATTTTTATTTGTGGATAGAGGGAATATTACTCTTAGCTGAATTAATTAATGGTCCATAATAATTTTTTAAAGTGATATTCAGCAATTTGACTATAATTAAAATATTTTTTATTATATAAAACTCTTGTTCCTGTGACAAGTAATATTTCTCTCTTGTTCATTTGACAAGATTTGTTTCAACCCTTAAACCCTAATATTATTCTTTAGTTTATCCCTTCCTCTCTTCTTGTTTTCCTTTCTTCCTCCGTTTTTTAACCATGGCTGAACCAAACCCAAGACACTCATCAGTTGAGGATCTGTACGCAAACCTTTCGACGAGGCACAAGGAAGGTGGTTATGGATGAGGAGCCGGTGCGGAGCAGCAAGAGGAGTTTGAAACCAATAAGTGGTGTGCAGTAGGATGACTTTTGACAGAGAAACCAGTTAATCTTGTGGCTTTCAAGCAAACCATGGGCCTCAGTGTGGAGACTGGTACGGGGTCTAAATATTTTTGACTTGGGAAATAATGCGTTCCACTTTCAATTCTTTCATCAATGGGACCTGGATCGTGTTATTTAGGGAGGTCCATACAACTTTGCACAAAACCTGTTTGATTATGAAACCTCTAGAGGAAGGAGAAAAGCCCTGGCAGGTGGAGCTAATGAAAGTGGCTTCTGGGTTCAAGTTGGTAATCTCCCAAATGGTTTTATGTCTGAACGGGTAGGCAAACATACTGGAGATTATATAGGCTCTTATTTGGAAGCAGATCCAAAAAATTTCAACCAACTTGACGTGATATCATTAGAATCCGGGTATCCATTGATATTCACAAACCTTTGAAGCGACGGATGCAGGTTAGTAAGGATGGGAAGACTTGGCACTTGGTGGATTTTAAATATGAGCATTTGTCCACATTTTGTTTCTTCTGTGGTTTCCTTGGACATTTGGATTATTTTTGTTCCAAACTGTTTGATAACTCAAATGTTCCTCGGGATCAATTTGCATACGGAGCCTGGATGAGAGCAGGTACTAATAAGGTCAATAATAATGGTGCCCGGTGGTTGCGTACTGATGCCACCATTCTAGGTGATTCCCGTGGTGGTTTTGGAACAACAACTATGGACTTCAATCAAATGAAATTTTTGGAGTTTTCGAATACATTGCCGGGTTGCATGGGTGATATGCATGGAAAATTCGTTTTTGGAGGGTATAAGTCGAGCACGTCATAGGGTGGCGTAGGAAAGGAAAACATGAATCCCAAGGAGTCTAATATGATTGAAAGTGAAAAGGATTCTACTGATGCACAATTAGTGATTTTGGACCCAAAAAGGCATAGGGTTGATGACATGGTACAGGTAGCTGTTCCGATAGAAGAATGTGAAAGAATTTCAAAAAATTTGTGTTGGTTCTAGTTTCCAAACCCGCCCGGCCCAATGAGTACCATAAGTTGGAACTATCATGGGCTTGGAAACCCAGAGACAGTTTGGGTACTACAGGAGCTAGTCTTAGATAAGAAACCCAACATTATTTTCCTTATGGGAACAATGATCAATTGGTAGCATGTGGACCATGTTAGAGCAAAGCTGGGCTTTTAAGGTATGTTTGCAATTGATCCAATAGGCCATTCAGGTGGGTTGGCTTTATTATGGAGAACTAAACCTATGTGCAACCTAATAAGCTATTCCCAACATCATATTAATATGCAGGTAACGATAGATGGGCTTCCTTCTTTCTGTTTAACAGCTTCAATGGCTAACCCTCACAATAGCGAAGACATCAGTCTTGGGATCAGCTTCATTCTCTTAAGAGTAAATCTCCTTTACCCTGGGTAGTCCTAGGAGATTTTAACGATGTCCTTTTACAGAGTGAAAAGTGGAGCAGAGTTCCACAGCCCCAATGGCTTATTGATGGCTTTAGAGAAGCAGTGGAGGATTCTGCGCTTTTTTATCTTAGCTAGGGGGGTACCAAATTCAATTGGAAAAGAGGAAGAAATACCGAGGGTTGGGTTCAAGAAAAATTGGATCGGGCGTTGGTGACAGGGGATTGGATGTCATTATTTCCTAATGGTTTTTTTTTTTTTTGAAGTTAAAATGGAAAATTTTATTACGAAAATAAGAAATCAAGTAGAACAGGAGGTGGTACAGAATTCCAAACCCCCAAGCCTGCTTCGGAATGTGTTCCAACTGCTAATGTATGTGCAGCCACATTCGCAGACCTATAAACAAAATTACATTTTGCGACTGGTATCTCAGACAAAAGAGATTTGCAGTCCTGAATTATCAAACCAAAAGCAGACGAGTCATTTGTAGCATCATCGTTGATGGCATTTGCAACTAACTGAGAATCGATTTCCAATAAAATATAATTCCATCCGTGATCCTTGATCCAGCTCAAAGCTTCTCTCATGGCTATGGCCTCAGCCACCTTAGCAGTGAAAAAACCCGGGAATCTCCACGCTTTGCCAGCAATAAACTCAGAGGCTGAATTCCTAACTACTATGCCAATACCCACATAACCAGAAGCCACTCCAGTTGAAGCATCCGTGTTCACTTTTAACCAGTTAAACGGGGGTGGACTCCATGTACAATACCCACATAACAGAAAAGCCACTCCAGTTGAAGCATCCGTTTCACTTTTAACCAGTTAAACGGGGGTGGACTCCATGTACGATTTGAGTTTGCTGGAGAAGGAACTACCAAACCATGAAGCTTAGCTTCCTTCCATGCGTGCCAAACACCCGAAGCTAGTGAAATTACTGCCCCTGGATTCCTGCTTTTTTGACGCCATACCATATCATTTCTAGTTGTCCATAATGCCCAACACACCATAGAAACATAACTCAAATTCTCCAAAGTCAAGGAGTTGGAGGCTTGCTGAAACCACTCCCCAAAAGATATAGCCGAAGACCACCGAAATCCAAGATGGGAAAGAGTCCAAACCTGTCTTGAAAAAGGGCAGTTGACAAGAATATGAAGAATAGTTTCAGAATCTCCAAGACATAGAGGGCAAATATCTTGAATGTCCACCTTCCGAGAGCATAAATTCTCCACCTTCCACGAGAGCATAAAATTCCTCTAAGTAGAACATCACATACTGCACGCCAATGAAAATTTGGTAATCTTGGTGGGATTCATCTTCCCCCAGCTGAGTCCAACTTATAGTAACTAAAATTGTGACGCAGAGGTTTAATGCATGTGAGTAATCTGTAACAACTCTTGACTTGCTGTAAGCACTCTTGACTGTGTATGTACCTTTTGTGTCAAATTTCCAGCAAACCCGGTCATCTCCCATGTGATTACTTAAAGGAATAGAGAGGATACAAGCAACATCTCTTGCATTGAATAATCGTCGAAGCCGCTCAACATCCCATCTTCGTTGTACAATAAGATCTGAAACCAGGAAAATATTACTATTGTGTGGTCGAGGAGTGGAGATAAAAGAACACTCTTCGACAGGCAACCAAGGAGAATCCCAAATAGATATGTTGGAACCACTACCAACCCGCAAATATAATCCCCTTTGAATCAAACTCTTAGACCCCCAAATGCTTCGCCAAACATAGCTCGGATTAGCTCGGATTGGAGCCTAGATTAGCTTCCAGAAAACTACAAGTCGGAAAATACTTTGCTTTCAAAACACGTGCAGCCAATGAATCTGGGTTTACCATGAGTTTCCAGCCCTGTTTACCTAGAAGAGCTATGTTAAATTCATGAATTTTCCGAAATCCTAGCCCTCCGAACACCTTCGGGATGGCCATTTTGTTCCAAGCAAGCCAGTGAATACCCTGAGAGTAGTTCCGCCCGCTGCCCCACAAAAACCGATTCATGATACGTTCCAGTTCCGTACATAAAGTCTTGGGTAACAAGAAAAGACTCATAAGGTAATTAGGTAAAGCATGAAGAACCGTTTTTAACAAAATTTCTCTTCCCGCACCCGCAACGGGGAGAGAGACTTTAGCTCCCAAGAGTTTTTTTAAACGCTTCCACATTCGGTCCCCTTATGTAATTAAAAGCCTCCTTCCGATTTCCCGACCCATGTTGAAAGACGTAACCCAAGTAGTGCCCCTAAAGATCCTTTGTCGTAACCTGAAGAAGGAGAACATTATTTGATTTCTGGAGTGCCCGAGGGGTAATTAGCGCTGAAAGTATGGAATGGACTTATTTAAATTGATCTGTTTTTGCCCCGATTTCTGCCTCAATAACATTAGCCCAAATATGTTTTGAGGAGATTGGGATATACATAGCCAAAATATGTTTGAGAGATTGTGATTCTTGAACCGAAGCCTTCAAAAACACCAAACTGTCATCAGCAAAAAATAGATGAGAAATTAACGGTCCTCTCCGACAAACTCGAAAACCACTCAAATTGTCATTCTGAATAGACATCTGAATTATATTTGATAAGCCTTCAGCACAGATGATGAATAAATACGGGGATAGAGGGTCACCCTGTCGCAAACCCCGAGTGGGGATAATGGGTCCAAGCTCTCTGTTATTCCGCAAAATCCAGTACTTAACCGAAGTTAGAGTAGACATTATAAGATTAATCCATAGAGCATGAAAACCCAACTTAGTTAACATTTGACGATGAAAGGACCACTCCATTCTGTCATATGCTTTACTGATGTCCATTTTGACAGCTGCAGAAAAATTAGAACCCCTAGTCGTCCTATGAAATGCATGTAAAGCTTCAAAAAAAGCAACAATACAATTATCCTGATATTCCTACCCGCAACAAGGGCACTCACAAAGGCACTCTGGCTTTCCGAAATCAGACGCGGAAGAATAGTGCGAAGACGATTTGCGAGCATCTTAGTAATGACTTTTAACAGAACATTGCAAAGGGCAATCGGTCTCAAATCAGTCATAGATTCAGGGGATGATTTCTTAGGAATCAAAACCAAACCAGTCACATTCAGATAATCAGGGATAGACCTACTGTGAATTATCTCAAGACAGTATTGAGCAATATCATTACCTATAATGTCCCAGTAGCCTTGGTAGAAACCAGGATTGAACCCGTCAAGTCCCGGGGCTTTGTCGGCCTTCATATCAAACACTGCTGCGGCACCCGACATCTTTCAATTGAGGTAAGGAGCTAACAAGAACCTCCAAATTTTTTGCTCCTCAAGTCGATACAGGCTGAGTAAAATCGAACACCCACGTAGAGGTGAATTTTTTTGGGAGCAAACATATTTGTAAAATAACGAACCATGGAGAATCTCTCAACCCGGCAATCAAGTGACCCAGTTACCAATTTCGTCTCTCCAAGAAGAAATCCGATTCTGGTTGCTAGACGGCCTTGAAGCCTCTTCGAGAAAGAAACGGGTATTAGCATCACCTTCCCGCAACCAGAACTCTTTAGCACGTTGTTTCCAAAAAATTTCCTTCTGTAACAATAATTCCTGATACCTATTTTTTGCCTTCAGAAATCGGACATTATCCCCTGCGATACGAGAACCTCTTGTAGCAGCCATGATAGCCAAGCAAGTAGCAAATTCCCCTTTTTGATAATGGCGAAATTCTTCCCCCCAAACCTCAAGAAGTGCTTTGCAACGAGAAATCCTTTCAGCTAAGCCCATACCCGCTGTCTCTAGCCAACAACCCTTAATCAGATCCTTACAAGCAGCCTCCAGCCTCCCTCCTCCAGCTATTCTTCGAAATGGAACGGTCTAGCCCTGAGCCCTAGGCACAAAATGGATGGCGTTATTCAAGGTAAATCGGAAGATGGCTCGATGAGGACTTTATCAGAACCATAGCTCCGAGCTTTGAAAAGAGAAATTTCGTTCCGCCGAAGAGTCAGTGGCCAGAATACGATCCAAAGTTTTTTTCCTCCTATAAATTGCCGCAGAGCGACCCTGATTCCCAAGTGAAAGCATAACCAGACAGTAGGAAAATCATCAATGTGCATCTGAGATAGTGCTTGGAAAAATCCGAATACGATAATTAGGTTGAGGCCCTACCTCTCATCTTTCATACGAAGCAAGAAATAATCATTAAAGGGCGCCATAAACACAACCAAGGCAAGTTCGCTGTGAGAACCAAAAACAACGAAAGTACTTGCCCAAGAAATTATTTCTTCTGGTTCTTTTGGATCACCATAGAAAACCCGTGAGCCCGCCAAACCACAAACCGGGCAATTCCACTTCAACATCTATAATATCTAGAACTGGAACTAATTGAAGGAGTGTATTGACGAAAACCCCGTCAGAGTAAATGCCAAACCACCACTAGATGGCAAGCAGCGAATCAACATTAGCACACGCCGTCATAATCTTTTAATAATGAATTTAGTTCGTCTTGCAAACTTTAAAGAAGCTCAAGGTTGTCTTCAATATGTAATATAATAATAATGTTTTCTTTTTTTTTTTTTGTCATTTTATTTATTTTGATTTATTTTTTTTTTATTTTTATATTTTTTTTTTACTGTACGCCTCGTTTGTTTTTTTTTTTTTTGGTTGTGTTTTTTTTTTTTTGTTTCTCTTTTTTTTTCATTGTTTTTTCTTTTCTTACTTTTATTTCTTTATTTGTTCTTTATTTTACTTTTTTTTTTTTTTTTTTTTATTTTTGTTGTATCTTCTTTATTTTTTTTCTTTATATTTTGTGTCTTGGTTTGTTTTTCTGTTGACTTTTTTCTTTTTATTATCTTATTATATATTTTCCTTTGTTTCTTTTCTATTTATTTTTTATGTCTTTTTTCCCATTTCAAATTCCGGCCTTTTTTTTTTTTTTTTTTTTTTTTTTTTTTTTTTTTTTTTTTTTTTTTTTTTTTTTTTTATATTTTGCTTATATTTTTACTTAATATTTTTTTTTTTTTTTTTTTTTTTTTTTTTTTTTTTTTTTATAATATTTTTATTTTATTCTTTCTTTCTTTCTCACATTTATATGTTTTTATTGTAGATTTTTTTCGTATTTTTCTTTTTTTATTTATTCTTTCCTCCAGAAAGAAGAAGAACGAAACAACTTCCCAAAACCAAAACTGCCGAATGACAGCAAGCCAAAGCACGCTTTTTTTTTTTTTTTTTTTTTTTAGCAAACAAATTTATAAAATAACTCTCCACAAAGAGAGACGACAACTCTCCAGAAAGAGAGACGAAACAACTTCAAAACCAAAACTGCAGATGATCAGAAGCAAAAGGCAGCTGGCAACACATTCATGTTCATAATTGCTTATGAAAAGGTCCAGAAAAGACAAACCTGTGAATGAAGAAGAAAAGCATCACAGTGGCCTCCATAACCAAACTGCAAAAACGCTATAGCCAATCCCATCATCACTGAACTTGGGATCAGGATCATGTTACTGCCGACATCATGTACCAACCAAGCAAAGTCATGGCTTCCTTGTCTTTATTGTTTTAATATTGTAAGAGTTTAGAAGATCGTGCTAGAAAATTTTAGCCCACAAAACAGAACCTCCATTACCTCTTCTCGCTGTTACATGTCTTTCCATTTATGCATTTCGTCGAACATTTGGCATGCACTTCAGGAGCAGTGTTGTTTGATTCCAAGAAAGCTTCAGTCACCATTCAAAAATCAAGAAAGCTGCAAATTGTAACTCTTCCAATAAACTTGAAAATGGCTGGACAATGTTGAGAGAGAGAGAGAGAGAGAGAGAGAGATTTTTTGCTGACTTGGTGTTTTATTTTAAGTAAAATACATATCGAACACTTACAGCCATACTAAGTAAGCCATTCCTGATATATTTGGGAATGGTAATCCTCTTCCTTCGTTGTTTCCAATCAAGTCAGAAACATACCTATTCCAACATTAAAGGCTCAACTTAATTTGACATGTAACATCCAAACACACTGCATTTTTTGATTATTTCCTAATGGTTGCTTGTACCATCTAGGGGCTGGGAGCAGTGACCATTGTCCGATCTTTCTTTTAGTGGGGGTTACTATCGTTCACTTTATTCGAAAAAGCTTCCTTTTTGAGAATCAATAGTTGGGAGAGATAGATTGTCATGATGTTGTTATGGAGGGTTGGAGTTTAGGGGCTGCTTTACCATTGCAGGAGCGACTTGCTCGTTGTGGTTCGTATCTTCAAAATTCGGGTGCAGAGAAAAGGGCTCAATTTAAGCGTTAGATGGAACAGTATAGGGGTAAATTTGATCCTCTATAGATTGAACTATTTCGAATTGCTCAATAAGCTTATGGTGAACTGTTAAGGCAACAGGAGACCTACAGGAAGCAGCGAGCCAAGCAATATTGGCTGTGAGAAGGAGACCTTAACACCAAATATTTTCATTTTATAGCCTCGGTTAGAAAGAAAAAGATTTGTTTCTAAAATCTGAAAGCGAAAGATGGGCAGTGGCATAGTTGGGATACGGGTTTGGAGCAATTGATCTTTAATTATTTTTTAAATTTATGTTTGCAGATTGAGGAAATTTTACGTTACATTGATTCTAAGGTGACTGAGGAGCAAAATCATATTCTTGAACAACCTTTTACTAAAGAAGACATTAATCCGCTTCATTCGACATGCACCCAGACAAGTCCCCTGGTCCTGATGGGTTCAATCCCTGATTTTCTCACGCGTTTTGGCCGATTATTGGAGATGACATTTCGACAGCTTGTTTGGATTATTTGAACATGGGAGCAAACTTAACGGGTAGTAATTGTACCACTGTGATTCTTATCCCGAAATGTAAAGACTCGCACTATGTTTCTAATTTGTGGCCAATATCCCTTTTGTAACGTGGTGGATAAAATAACTATCAAAGCTATTGCAATTCGAATGCAGTTCTGTTTATCTAGTATTATCTCTAGTGTTCAAAGTGCTTTTATTCTGGACGTTTGATAACGGATAATACTATGGTGGCTTTCGAAATTGTGCACTGCATTAAAAATAAAACGAGGAAGAAAGCTATGTAGCACTGAAAACTGACATGAGCAAGGCTTACGACAGAGTTGAATGGGACTTTTTGAGACAGGTTATGGTGAAGTTGGGTTTTGGCTCACATTGGGTATCTCTAGTTATGTCCTGTGTAAGTTCAGCGAGTATAATTTTCTTAATGATGGTCACTTGTTTGGCCCCATCTTTCCTCATCGCGGCCTAAGACAAGGTGATCCACTTTCACCACATGTGTTCATCATATGTGCTGAAGCTCTATCTTTACTTCTAGGATACTATGAGCGTAGAGGCGATTTACATGGTTGTAAGGTATCTACACAAGGCCCTTCTATCTCTAATTCATTTTTGTTGGCGACAGTTTCTATTTTTCCAAGCAACATTGGAGGAAGCTAGAGTCGTGCAAAAGTGTTTGCAGCTTTATGAAAATGCATCAGGGCAGAAAATAAATTTGTCAAAATCAACCATCTTTTTCAGCCGTAACACCAAGGATTTCCTAAAAGCAGCAATTAGGAATTTATTGCAGGTGACTCAGGTCGCTAACCATGGTAAGTATCTTGGCTTACCGTCGATCATTGGAAGAAAGAAAAAAGAAGTCTTCGATTTTATCTTAGATAAGTTATGGAGGCGCCTTAATAGCTGGAAACAAAAGCTTTTATCTTGTGCGAGTAAGGAGGTGCTCCTAAAAACAGTGATATAAGCAGTGCCCAGTTATGTGATGAGCATTTTTCTTCTACCTTCCTCTACTGTTATTGCTATCGAGAAGATGATGAACTAGTGTTGGTGGAGGAATAGCGGTAGTAACGAGTCTGGTATTAATTGGATGGCTTGGCATTATCTCTGTCGCAAGAAGGATCATGGTGGGATCGGATTTCGATCTCTCTCAAATTTTAATAAAGCCCTGTTGGCAAAACAAGGCTGCCGATTTTTGACTTGTGAGGATTCTTTAGCTTCACAGATTTTTAAGGCCAAGTACTTCCTAGAAACTTCTTTCCTTAAAGCCTCATTGGGTCAAAACCCAAGTCATGTATGGCAGAGCATTTTTGCATCTCAAGAGCTGCTAAAGAAGGGCTGTATCCGTCGGATTGGTGATGGTAAGAGCACTATGGTCTGGAAAATGCCATGCATCCAAGCATGACTGTCCCTCAGTTCTTTCTGTTAATAACACAGGTATTGATGATCTGAAAGTCTGTGATTTATTTCGGCCTGACTCTCGAAGATGGGACTTGGAGACATTGTCTTTACTCTTGTCTAATGAAGAAAGAGCTCTTATTCTGAAAATTCCATTACCCAGAATGGAGATGGCTAATTCCTGGATGTGTTTTTAGGACAAGAAGGGTAACTATACTATTAAAAGCGATTATAACTTGCTTTATGCATCTCATAATCATGAGAGTGTTCTTGACGAACCCTTTTGGTGGTCCTTTTGGAAGCAAAAGGTAGCGGGGAAGATAAACATTTTTTTTTTTTGCGTGCCGTGCTTGATGTGGTTCCTGTTGCTTCTTCTCTTATCAAAAAATGGGTTCTCCTTGATCCTTAGTGTCTTGTATGCAGAAGTGCAGAGGAGACGATTTCCCATATCTTGTTACACTGCCCTTTTGCACAACAATGTTGTTCTGCATATGTAGTGGGTTATAATAGTTCCCATAGGTCTCTTATAGATTGGTGGCGCGTCATCATGTTACGATACTCAGTTGAAGTGCAGGAGCAAGCTCTGGCTATTGCATGAGAGTTATGGTTTAATCGTAATCAGATAGTTTGGAAGAATAAAGCTTCTTCTATTACTCGTCCAGTGCATCATGCTTCGTTGATTGTTCATGAGTGGCAGGATGCTCAGAGGTCCCAGACATATCTCTCCTTTAACTATACCTTCTTATAATCGTCGACGCTAGAAACCAAAAGACTGGAAATATTAAATGTAACGTTGATGCCTCTTTTTTCGATGCTGAGGGGATAGCAGGAGTGGGATGTATTATTAGAGACAGCAAAGGTCAATCATGTGGTGGAAAAATGCAAAAGCTTGTTGTTGCATTGGACTCGAAAGGAGCTAAAACCACGGGTCTTTGTGAGGCCCTTAGTCAGATAGAAATTCAGTGATTCGGGCTAGTTCAAATTGAAGTTGATTGTTTGGTGCTTGTTCAAGCTTTGGCAACAAAAGAGGTGGACCTATCCTATTTTGGTTCTATTGTTTGTGATTGCAAAGCTCTTCTTTATGAGCTGCAATATTGTAGGATGTCTTTTGTAGTTCGGTCAGCTAATTAGGTAACTCATGCTTTGGCTAGAGCAGCTGTGACTTTGCCTGACATGATGGAATGGAGTTTTGCTCCTCGATCCTTTATCTTGGATGTTATTTCTTCTGATATTAATAATATATGAATAGTTTGCATTCTAACAAAAAAAAATAATAATAATAATAACCAATGGTCTTCAAGAGTTTAGTGCATTAATGATTTGAAATACATTTTTAAATTTACTCCGCTTTTTCTCTCTCTTTTTAACCACAATCTCTCCTAAAATGATTCTTAATAATCTTTACATCGTTGTGAAAGACTTGTAATAAACAATGTGCTAAATAAACCTACTATCAAATTAGTCTCTTCTGCTCTGATGCCACTCTTCTGGTCTTTAAGCAGTAAAATACAGTCTCAAACCTGCCCGTTATAAAATCAATGCGCTGAGTATAAAATTCAGTAGTGCTTTGTGATGACAGCATACTCAAATTATAAATTTTCATAAAAAGATTTACAAATTATAAAATCATTAAATTTTTAACATACATTAACATTTATATCATAAAAAATATCAAATAAACTTATAATAGATAACATAAATAATTTAGTTCTTTTACACCATAAGTCCTTTACTTAAACATTTATTCACCAATAAACATGCTACTATTTTAAAATTATGCACCAAAACATCATGCTTTGGAAATTCATTTGATAACATAAATAATTTATTCTAAACTAAGATTTACTAAAATAATGTAATCTCATTAATTTAATTTTCTTAAACATATTTTCCAAGGGGCTCGCATACACTTAGGAGAAAAAGAAGTAGATAAGATTTCATAGCTTATTCATAAGTGCTGCAAGAGCCTATCATAACATATAGAGTGCGTTCCCCCTAACATAAGACACCCACGTGCCTAGCATATCATCATAGCTTCTTATCATAATGGCATCAAATGCCGAGCATGCTCATCTTACAAAATAAATCAAATTATGCAACAAATTTACACCAAGTATATTAGAGCCCAAAATCCTTGTTTTATTTCTTAATTCATAACATTTCTCATAAAATTCATTTTCTTTAGTCTTGTGCCTAGCAATATCAATCATAGCTTTCTACATAATGGCATCAAATGCCGACAATGGCCACTTTCTAAAATAAATACCATTATGCAACAAATTTTACACACCAAGTATATTTAAGAGCCCAAAATCCTTGTTTTTAAATTTTTTAATTCAATAACATTTTCTCATAAATCTTTTTCCTTAGTCTTCTAAAAATCATAAATGGAACTTAATTTAAACTTAAGTAAGTCATAAAAATTTCATACTTAGGTCAATTTCGTATCATAGGAAAAATTTCTAATTAAAATCATTTGTCCTTTTTTTTTTTTTTTTACTTTTCCTTTCCCAGTCATAATAAGATTTCATCAAGATTCATCATGAATAAAACTTTATCAATCAAATCATATTTTTCTTATTAAATTCAAGGCACATATGCTTAAAACACCCATTTCTCATAAACCTAAAACAAATGAAAAATTATCAAATGTATCATACCTATGAAATATATATATATATATAGCATGAAATAGAAAGTCCATACATCACTTAATAAGGCAATTACGTAAGCCTTACCACCCTAGGTGGTTCAGACTCTTCATGCAAATTAAGGGAAGGTAGTTTCCTCCTTCAATCAAGCATGCTAACATAATTCTTAAGCACCCAAATATCCATTTAAACCCTCATCATGCATCAATTAAATTAATTCCACTTTTTCCCCCAAAATGTCCAATAATTACTCGTAAGAAAAATTATTAAACTTAACATATGTACAATTTAACTTTAGTATCCATTAAATATATTCATAACAATAGATTTAGAGCTTAAATCAAACATTAATTGAAGAGAAAAACTCTCACCTTTACCTCACATATGGTTCGGCCAACATGAGAGAATAGGGGGAGGAGTTTCTCTCAACGAATTAATCATTCTAACAATGTTCAAATACACCCAAAAGCACAATTATACAACCAAAATTTAACAATTTAATCAATTCATACAAAATTCCCAAATTATCACATAATAGCATAAAATCACAAAATCAAAAATTGAAACAAGGTAAGTGTATTTATGAATACTAACCTTAAAACAAGCTTAAATTAAAACCCTTTAAGCCTTAGCTTTGCCCTTCTCTTTGGTAGAAGGTTCTCCACCTTCTACATAAAAGAAAATCAAAATCAAAACAAAGAAAACACATAAAAGAAGAAATTGGAGCATGAGTAAGCATGTATATGCTAAGAATCTAAACCCAAAAATGAAGTTATCATCAAAACACTTAGTTGGCTCAAGAAGGAAATCTCCAAATTTCTTTAAAATAATCACTGCAAATCACTTCTCAAGCTTAATTCTCTAAGATTAATTACTTAAATCAAGTTTAATGGAGTGAATTTGGTGGATTTAGCAAGTAGGAATTGAAGAAAAGGAAGTTGACGTCTAAGTGGGGAAGAAGAAGAAGAAGAAAGTGTTGCTTAATTATTTGTGTGTTGACTTATATAAAGCAGCTAAAGGGCTTTTTAGTCTTTTATCATAATTGGGTGGCTAAAATCAAGTCAATGGTAATCTAATCTAATGGCTAAAAATATTCTCCAATTACATTCCTTCAAAATATTATTTATCTCCACAAAATTCTTAGATTTACTCCATAAAAATAATTTCTCAAATTTCTTTAATTAATATAACAACATAATTCACTATTTACTAATTATCTAAATTCTCCAAATAAATTCATTACTTACTTTCTACCCATAAAAATCATGCATATATGCTCCAAAAATATTAAATAAAATATAAAATATAAATAGTAATTTTTTCGGACCAAAATAATACCGATTCTCAGACTTTAATCAAGAACTTAAGATTTCTTTGATATAGTAGCAACATCTGGCTAGAGAAAATCATGGGTTTGGCTTGAACTGAGCTTATATTAATGGTGCGAATATGCTTTTTTTTCATAATTTGTTGTGAATATAGATGTTCTAATGATCAAGTTTGATGAGAATTGAGAATGATTTTGAAATGGCAGCAACTAATCTAACTATTTGCTAACATTATTACTTTGATAGCATCTAGTTAGTTAAATCAGAAAATTCTAACTTCTTTAGCTTGATAGCATCTAGTTAGTTAAATTTTATGAGTTATGCCAAATGAACCTATATATTGAGCCTATAGATGTATTATTTGCAAGTGACGAGTATTGTTGATAATAACTAAGGATGAGATTGATAAAGAATCATGGGTAATAGCTTGAGATGGCAAAAATGTAATTAAACATAATTTCTTGATGTAAAGTGGTTAAGATAAGGAATTCTTACTATTAAGTGCATTTTTGTAAAACACTTATTTTATTGGAAGAGAATGAATACTATATTTACGTCCTATTAAGGACATAAAGGAATTGGGGGTATTTTATTTGTTAATAAGCTAGGTAGGTTTTAATTTACTGTTCATGTCGAAATGTTAGAGATTCTTAATTTAATCTTGCTATGTGAGAAGTCTTGAAGTTGTAACCTACAATTTAAAACCAAAATATGATTTCCTTCAGATAATTTGGTGGATTTGAAGCTTGAATCATAGATGTGTAGAAGTTATGGTTCATAGAGCCCTATTCATGTGATTAGGTGGGATTAAATTTGGATTTAATTGCCAATCAATTTCATAATTTGAATTAATGTTATTGAATGACAAGAGTTATATGATTGCTATAAATTTTGGGTAAAAGAAATTGAGTTTTTATTGTAATGGTAGAAGCTATATGGAATCTCCATGGCTTTTATTTGAAACAAGTTAAGGAATAAAATTATAAACCAATTTCTTGCAAGACAATAAAGGAATTGATGCCTTTATTGCTATCTTTGGTTTAAAATTTGAGATTTGAGGTTTGTTAGTGCATGGTAGCAATCTTAGTAGTGTTTAATGATGGATTTTAGAAAATGAGAGAATCAAGCGAAGGGTAGTAACTGACAGTACTTAGATTTGAAAGGAATGTTGTATATTTATCATAGATGGGAAATGAATTAACTAGCATATGGAAACGAGTTTTTAGATAATAGCAGTTCCTTTGATTGGCAGCAACAGATTAGAGAAATTCAATGAGTTTTGCTTGAATTGTACTTATATTGATGTTGTAAATAGGTTCACTTCATTTAGCAACAAGTATGTTATAATTTAAGTTAGAACAAGTTGTGAATGGATAGTTTAATCCAATTATTTGCTAATTCTCATATGTTAGTTGATTTTATGTGATGAATGATTGAATTCCAGAAGTTTTCTATGCAGTTGCCAAATTATTTAGCTTTCTAAAGTTGTAATATGGTAAGAAAATGTAAACTGCATAGTTATCGATGTTTATTTATTGGTACCAGGATATGATGATTAATTAAAAATTTGGAAAGATGAATGTTATAAATAATATAAGATTCAAGACTTTAGTTTGAGATTTTTGATTGTGAACTTGTGAGAAAAGAGCAATAAATGAAAATTGTTGAATGTTGAAGCTAGAATGAAAGGAGAAAGAGTATTTGATTTGGTTGATTGCCCTATGGATGAGTTGTGTGAGTTTGATTAATAAATGATGGATATTTGATATTGTTTAAATAGGTAGATAATCCTTTTTTTAGGGAGGTTCTGCCGAAATTGCGACGGAATCTTGATTTAATATATTTAATAAAGTCATTGTGAATTCCATAGAGACGTATGCCACGACGACAAAGCATGCTGGCAACTCAGAAAGGAGATTGAATGCTTCATCCAAAGGGCGAACTTAAAGAATTTGTCGGCAAAGTCAGAAGAACCCAACAATCTAAACCATCTCACAAAAACTTCAGGCAGACTAGTCGAATGGTCCATCCAACTAAGGGAGTTAAAAATCAGATACATGCCTCACCCTTCCATGAAGGCTCAAGTACTAGCAGACTTCATGGATGAGTTCTTAAAAGAACTAGGGCAAGGACATGGCAAACTAGAGGCCAATGAAATGCCCAACACGACCTGAAAGTTATAAACAAATGGAGCCTTAGGGAGCTCAAGTGCAGCAACATGAATCATATTGCAAGGTCCAGATAAAATAAAGATCCAGTACGTCGTCTAACTTAACTTCCCTACCATAAATAATGTCATTGAGTACAAAGGATTAATCACCACGCTAAGGGTAGCCCTTCAGGTACATGCTCCTTGTGGGTCACGTATATGTATGGCACAACCCAAAAGGAGGGTAATTGGGTTTTCTAAAAACAAAAAATTTGACTTCAGAATTCTATTTGCAGCGGAAAAGTAATGAACTTGTGAAAATAAGTTATTGATTAGAACTACCTCACAATGTTCTATTTAGAGAAAATAGAAAGACTTGCAAAGTGCGGCTATCAATTAGAACTGCTTCATAATATCTTATTTAATATTAAAACTGCTTTATGACGGAAAGCTATTGTGATTAGAACTTCCTCATAAAGTTTAGGAAAACATGAAAGACTGTGTGAGAGACAGTTATCGAAATCTGAACTACTTCACAAAGCTTTAATAAAGTTTACAAAACTGATTAGAAACCCAAATAATAAAATATACTGAAAATGGAAGAACCGTTTAGAACTTGGTATATTCACTGATCAGAATTCCAAAGGTCTAATGTTCAGAGAAGATAAGACTTATTTCAGTTTTAGAACATCAAAACCATTAACAACTTCAGCATTTCTAGAGTATAAACAGGAGTGTGAGTAAAATAGTATCAAGCAAAACTTCAGAACTTAAAAAGATCAACACAGTGATTTATAGTGGTCATCCACTCCCCAATACTCATCTTGAGATCCTCAAACTATGTTATCTCTTTTCAAGGTAAGAGAAAACCCCAACAGTTAAGCAATAGATCAAACACCCAGATTCTACCCTTTCCTACTAGATTTTCCAAAGGTTCTAGTTACCTCAAACCCTTCTATTTTTAGTTAGAGTACAGAAACTCAATTCCAAACATTAGAATATATTCGCACCGCCTCCGAGCTACCCGAAAAATGCTAAATCTCGAGTTTTTAGAATTGAAGATAAAAATTGGTGAACAAAAACCTTTATTGCACGCGATGCCGTATAATCGGGTCTTATACAAACCATTGTTGAGTGCCACCATTTTTTCAGTAATTGGACTGCTTCCAATTAAAAGTGACTTCATTTTTAAAATCCCAATTGTTATTTAAGGCCAATTATTTTTAAAGACTGGTCATGCGCACAAGTGCGGTTTGGATAATGGGAATTTGGGACGTGGCCCGTGGAAAACCGTAACCGGAAAACGCCCTTTAACCTACAATTCTAATTATTTATTTAGAAAAGCCAAAAGCCAATTTATTTATACAAACCCAACTCGAATAAATCGAACCGAGTTCCTATGCGAAAAATCATTTAATCGTCCCAAATAAATTCAATCATTACATTCATAATCATTCAAACCACATTAACCATTCAACCCACAGCAGTTAGGTTAAAATAATCAAAAGACCCGCTCTTCCCTTATGGTTAAAGGCGGGCCACAAACCGAACCTAAAATACATTCTACCCAATTTAGATCCAAGAAACTCTAAAAACCCGAAATCATGCATGATAATAAATCAATGTGCTTAATTAAACCGCAATCTGCCCACAATTGATTGTCTCTTGAATTATAAAAAGAATTGAATATTTATTTGATTGCACAAAATTATTATTGATAAAATTATTCTGGAAACCCTAGAAAAACAGTCGCTCACGCACCGTTCTATGTAAAAACAGTTAGAACAGTTGCGTGACGGACCTAATAGTTGCGTGACGCAACTGTTCGTGGCTTTAGAAAAATCTTCAGATTCATCAGTCGTTTATCTCAAATATAAGATTAAACAAGAAAATAAAAGAGAAATAAAATCATGAACATGAACAGTTCTGTCACTCAACTAATCGGGACAGAATAATTATAATCTTGGATATGAACAGTTCCGTCACGCAGCTTGTAGCTGCGTGACGCAACTGCTCTGGTCCGCATCTACCTTTCAAACAACCCTTTTTACGTTTTCTTTTTATCAAAACTTGTTTTAATATAAACTCATAAGAACGTCTAACCACAATAAGGCCAAAGTACCGTCTTAATCAATACCACAAATCTACTAAAGACATCAACAAAATTAATGTACTGGAATTGATAACTAACATAATATCCCTGAAGACAAAGTTTGGTATAATTAACCTAACTCTCTCAGATTTGAGGATTGTAAACAATCTGACGTCTTTAGGAGCAGGTTTCAAGGTCCTCAATAAGTCTTTGTTTTCAACCAACGTTTTATAGCAAAAGATTCTTATCCCTTTCTTTTCCTCTTTTTCTCTTTTCGTATGATTCTTTTCTCTCTTTTTCTCTTTTTGTATGATTTTCTTTCTAATTAATCTCTAAGGCTGTTTTTTCTTCAAGATAACTCAAAGGAGTTCTTGCAGAAAATCTAGCCTCAGTTATCTTTTTATGATCTCCAAAAATTCTTCCAAAGTCCTGCTATTTAAGATAGAAACACAGTATTTATATGGGTAGGGCAATAGAGGATAGCTGTGTCACGCAACTGTCAGTTGCGTGACGGATGACGCAGGTCACTTTCTGGACCATTGCCACTATCCAAACAGAAAGCAAAACCGTTATGTCGGCTTTTTCAAGGATATGTCATCTTGATTGGAGTTGCGTGACGCAGCTATCAGTGTCGTCACGCACCTTGTAGCTGCGTGACACAACCCTAGTGCAAATCAGACTTCCTTGAATTGGTTTAAATCGATCCTTGGTTTAAAGACTTCCGGATAACCATGATTCCTTATTCCGCGTCCTTGTATCATGATTCCTTATTCCTGCGTCTCTTGTAATCCTCATTTGGGTTTAGGTGGGCCGGTCATAAAAACACGCGTCAACCTATTTGGCCCCCCCACTTTATCATTAATCTTGTATAACGAGTTATAATTGTTAAAGTGGTCCAGTTGACTGCTGTCGTCTTAAACTTTGGTAATCAAGTCCTGAGGCTCGGTTTGATCGGCCCGAAAGACGTTGGTTTGATGAAAAAGTCTTCGAAGCTCGGTTTGATCGGCTTGAAGGGTTTTGATCTTGATCATCTGGCCACCCACTCAGCTCGGTTTGATCGGCTTTGTCGGTTCCAGTAGGATCAGAAGAGGCATCCTCGAGGCTCGGTTTGATCGGCCCGAAAGATGTCGATTTTGCCCTGGTCAACTTCATAATTCAACATCATTGACTGGGAAAGAAAGTTCAAACAGCTTTGCAATACATCATCACTGTTTTGAAATTATTCTGACTAGCTTCGTAATGCACCATCACTAATCAGGGTCATTGAAATTGTCCTGATCAGCTTCGCAATACACCATCACTAATCAGTAAGAGGATTGACTCGATCAGCTTCGCAATGCACCATCACTAATCAAAAACAAAAATGATCCAAACAGCGTCGTAATACACCATCACTGCTTGGTGGGCCCTATCGGCTTCGATAAACCATCACCAGTTGGCCTGAAAAATTGTTCAAGAGAAAAGGAGAAATTTCTGTGTACAAACAGATCTTGCCTTTGTTAAAAATGTTGGGACGTCACATGCCCCCATGCATTAATAATCATAAATGTTTGAAAGTTTGCATCATTTGAAAGTTTTGCATCAGGTGCATTTAAGTATTTATATCTTTTGCCGTCACCAGTCTGGATTTTCCGCCATAGAGTCTGGAATTCCGACCTAGGACCAAAAATATTAGCTTTTTAGGCAAGCCTTTTAATGTTTATTGCAAAATTTTGGTTTAAAATTTTAGCAAAAATTTAATTTTAAGCCTCAATTTTCAGGTATACCTTTCCTGATGTGGTGTTTGAAAGAAAATTTACCTGAGGGCAATTTGGGCAATTTGATGATTTTGCCCCTTGTACGGTGAATAGACAAAATGACTGAAGTATACGAACTGCACACTGACTTCAAATTGCTTGAACGGGTCATTGAGGGCTTAAACGGGCCGTTTTGGCTTAAAGGGATTAATGGGCCCCCTTTTGGACTTCAAGATGTGGTAATGGGCTTGGGCCCATTTTCATCGCTTACTATAAGTAAGCTTTGTTCAACCTTTCATTCTTTTACCTTTCAAAACTCTAAGCTTTCCAAACATTCTGAACTTTAGCCAAAATGTCTCAGCTTCCAAAGATCCCAGCTTCTGCCTACACGCCGGAGATGAACACTCTGGGGGCGATCCCAAACATCCCTGTTTTTGAGGGCAAGTGAGTACCGGTTAGCCGTAATGCCCTGACTCCCGGGACATGACCGCTTCAGCTCCTCCCATTGCCGGGCACCGAGTTCTCGGTTCAGCACGAGACCAGCGTGATGCGCGGTTTCTAGACCGAGGTAAGTAATTTTGCATAGAAAAAGCACAAACACGAATAGATTGGACATAGGTTAGCTTCTGCCTTACCTTCGACAGTTGTGTCACGCAACTGTTCTGTGGAAGAACAGTTCCGTGACGCGACTGTGCGTCAAGGATGTCATGCCTTGAACAGTTGCGTGGCGTAGCTGTTGAGATTCTTGACGTAGCTTCGCAGATGAGTGACGCAGCTGTAGTTGCGTGACGCAGCTGTGTTTGGCCCGAGGCTTAAATACTTTATTTTCCTGCCATGAAATAAAAATAAACAACTGTTAGTTTAATTCTTAAATAAACAACTGTTAGTTTAATTCTTATTTTGAATTGAAATTTTTCTTACACAGGTTGATCTGGGCAAGGCCCGTGCTGGCGGATCTTCCACTGATGATTCCATGTTCTGGGATTTGTTGGGCCCCCCGATGCAGTCCAGAGTCATTACTGCTAGTTTCGGTGACTATGCTGCTGGGCTTCGCCGCACTCAGCCCTGATTTCTATCCGCCATGCGCTATGCGCTAATGGAGTGGTGGAACGACTGCACCCACACATTCATCTTTGGCTTCGGGGAGATGACCCTGACTCCAGTCGACTACACTGCCATCACCGGGATCGGGTTCGATGGTCCGGTTTCTCCTTTGGACGCTCGGTAGATGGTCCGGTTTTTCTCCTTTGGACGCTCGGTACTAGCTGCTGCCTGGGAGTGATGCTAGTTATACCTCACTTGGCGTGAGACCTTGGCGTGACCACTCAGACTAGGTACACCGCGCAGGGGTGTGTATCTTTTGAGGTGGTGTACCGATTCTGGGCCGAGCAGATTCGGACGAGGTTGCTTGCGTGGATAGAGCTTCCTGCAGATGCTAGACCTGCTGCAATAGCTTATACTAGAGAGGAGAGGGATCAGGCAGCGCGGTCCTTCCTTTTTTACATTATCTCCTCTCAGCTGTTGTGCAACTCCCAGAATAAGGGAGACCCTGCTGTGCTAGGTTATCTGAGGGATTTGGACCGTGCTGGCTCTTATAGCCGGGCTCTTTTGCCTTGGCTCACCTCTACCATGGTCTAGACATATGGACCAGGGGTAGTGGTGAGTCGAACTGGCAGTTCCTCCGCCCACTCAAGGTAAGACTCTTATTCCCTTAACTCTCTTCTTTTATTATCTTTTTTCACTGCTCAAATTTATACTGAACTTGTTGGGATCTTGCTGCAGGTGTGGGCCTAACTGCTTCAATTTACTGAACTTGTTGGGATCTTCTGCTGCAGGTGTGGGGCCTAACGAGTACTGGTTATTTACCCTGGTGGTCCGGGGGGCCGAATGCTCAGTTGATACCCTGCGGATTCCTCGGCATCTGGCGCATTCTAGCACCATACTTCTCCAGTTTCGAGGATGCCACATTAAACTGGAGGTGCTAATCTTAACGATATGGGCCTTAATCTTTGATTGTATAGTACAAGGAATCTTCTGAAAAGTACAAGGAATCTTCTGAATAACATATCCTCTTTTCTTTTTCACTGTGTATTCACTAACTCTTCTGTTTTGCAGCTCCTTCTGACTCCCTGGGAGGGGGATGCTTGGGAAGCTTATCCCGCTCGTGTCGTGGCAGAGGCCTATACCCAATCCAGATTCCTGCTATAGGGTTACTGGTTAGACCGGTATTTCCTGGGGTAGAGGATCTATGAGCTCCAGGTGGCCACGGCACAGAGGCGAGTGCCTGATGCTCCTCCTCGCCACATGTGCCTGTTAAAGGGTATGACCCCGGAGGACCGGGAAGAGGAGTATATTGTCTCTCCTGCTGATATCCCTCTGTCGGCTGGCGATTATGCCATATACTTCTCTACCCGTCTGCAGGCCAGGCTGCCGGAGGTTCGGGAGTACATCCAGGTGACTCTTTTGCCTTCGATTATGATTTTTCAACTGTTTGGCCATGAACTAAATGCATTTCCTTTTGACTTGTTGCAGGATAGGAAGAAGCACCGGCGCCTGCCCTACTACAGAGGCACGGCGAGGCGCGAGGCAGATGGGCGGAGGACGTGGACTGCTCCGGCTGACCTGCGAGCTGTGCTTTGGGACGTGTCCTTTCACTACACGAGACAATGGAGGTGGGCTGGACCACTACTCTGCGCCCTCGGGTCAGACTCATCATCCCTGCGGACCATCAGGCAGAGCTTCTCCACTACGCTTGCAGCATAGATTCTGAGACATCAGCCCGCACACTAAGTAAAAAGTGGAATTCACGTAATAAGTAAAAAAAGTGAATTCACTAAGTAAGAGATATTTTACCTGAATGACTCCTTATTGAATATCCTTCTGTGCTTGCAGGTGCCTGCTCAGAGATACCAAGAGCTTTACCAGAGGTTTGGCTTTGCCCAGTCATACATCGCCGGACTCTATCCTGAGCTCCATGAGAGGGTATGAGTCTCATATGCGTTACCTTCTTCTTTTTTTCTTTGCATACCCCTCTTACCTCTTTCTACTTTTATAGGATCTGGAGATTGGGAGGCTGCGGAGGCACCAGTCCCAATAGTCCAGCACTGTTACCTGACTCCAGATGGAGGTCGATCGACTTCGGACTAGGCTAGAGGTAGAGGGGATTCCATTGGTTTGTTTCGATGATAAGGAGGATGATGATGATGGCTCCTCATCTGATGATGCACTGCTATCTCCACCCGCTCAGGCAGCAGCTGGTCCCAGCTGGAGGCGACGTTAGCCGGTCTTCTCCATTCTGATCGCCTTTTTGGGGCATTTTTATAGTTTGTAGGAATACATTTTCAGTGTTTTTTACATTTATTTTACAATATTATTTACATTTTCTTTATTACAGCATTATTACTTGCATTATTACTTTTGTTTTTATTACAGTATTATTTACATGTTTATTATTTACAATTTGTGAGACTTTATTCCTGCATAAGAAAATACAAACACACAAAAACGCGAAATAAAAGCGTCCCACTTACTTGCAAAAGTAGTCCACCTCGTTAGTGCTCAACCAACCAATTTATTGGAAATAAGGAAATGAAATAAAATAAAAACAAAATAAGATAAGAACCAACCAGAAACAAGAAATGGATCGTAATACTTACCTGACAGGGCGGTCCACTTGATTAATGTGGACATAAAGGCTCAACCACCCTATTGTACAATATTGTACAAGCTGTCCATCTTATTAATGCAGGCATAAATACCAACTACCGGAGTGGTTTATGCATAAATGCTTATCCAACCACCATCGACAGTAAGTATCAGGTCAAATAATGATAGTGCCTCTTTCAATAAACCCTTCCCACTTCTATAAATAGAGGCTTCCCTCTGTGGCTTCTTCATTCCCAGTCATTCAAAACAACTTCATCGCTTGAATAATCCTTTTCCATGGCTTTTAGAAACCAAGTTTCGTCCTTTGTCCAGTCCATTCCTGACGACCTATGGCAGATTCACCCCATGAACCAACTCGCTTGGCTGAAATATTTCAAAGACTCAAAGACTTAAAAACCTGACCATCAGTTTCCTGTCATGGCTTTGTCATGTTACTTTGACTTCAACCCCAACACCATGGTTTTTCTCGATGTTGAAGATTCTGAAGTAATCCAACCTAATGCAGGAAAATGTGTGCTGTGATGCGGTGCATCACCCCTGAACAAGTAGAAACTCCCAGTTTTGCCCCCAGGCGCCTAGGGCCATGATCTATCGAGATTGCGGCCCTATTCGCCCGGATTACCTTCCCTGACGTCAATAATTAACCCAGATCAGGTCTTCCTTAGGAGCCTTTTATTCTGAGTAGGTTCTGTACCATGGGATGTAGACCTCCTTTGGATTCGAGCTTGGTTGTTTCCTGTTGTTGAACTATGTTATAGCCATGAAGAATCAACCGAAATCACTGGCAATTTGGAGATTTCCGACTGCTGACAGTTGTTTCGTGACATGCAAATGTATCGTCTGCACTGTCTTTCAATGATTGTTTCATGGGGAGAGATGTGCTGGGTCAGGGGATATTTGCCCTCCATGTCACATTTTCAATGTTCACCATCGTGGTTTGTCCCGATGTTGTTTGCAGCACTTAGGCTGCTAAGACACAAGCCTAATTCCTCGGTCTAAGCCTAATTCCTCCGGTCCCAGCTCGTTTGATTCCAACCTATGGCCCTGCCAACTTTCGATCTCGGTCCCAAGGACACTTTGATTTTGGGGATAACCCTGTGGTTCGGTGGTCCTGTCCTTGGTGGTGGATTAGACTAGTCACTGTTGGGAGCATGAACCTCAACTACGTGTTATATGCCATTCTAGACCGTTCCATGGCCTATTTCCCAGACAGGATCAGCCGTCAGTACGGTATGATACAATGCGTTCCCAGAATCCATGACTTTGAGAGTGGTCCCATGACGCAGAGTCTGTTGACCAATTTGGTTGACCGTTGGCGAAACTGAAACACCTGGTACCTAGGTCAAAGGGTGATGCAGGACATCGTGACACCCGAGTACGTCGACTGCTTTTACACCCAGTGATGATACTAGGTTTTGAAAAGATTGGCGTCTGATGACAACCTCTACTAAAATAAATGTTGTTGTTGTTTCTTCTTTGCAATTTCCTGTATTCCAGGGCCGTGAGCTCCCAATTAATGTATCCCTTTTTTTTTAATTAATGACTCCAATGGTTCTATCTTTATTAATTCCTGCTTTCTACACATATGGACAACAAAAGACAACAAATCTTTTCTTTCGAAATTATTTGTTGTGTTAGTCATTTGGGCCTCTTGCCCCTGGGTCAATAAATGAAAGCCCATAATCGCATTGGCCACCATGTGTCTAGCTTCAAGTGTGAACGTCCCATAAAGAAATCGAGTACTCTTGTGGATAGCGGTTCATTAAGGTAAATATGGAAGCTTAGCATTTGGAAAACAAAAAAAGAGATGGCGTGACCAATTGTTCTTATCTACCCTGAGTGAAAACAAAAACCAACATACATCTACAACTTCTTTATGTAGCATAGAATATCTAGTTGAAGGTAATTTTTAATGTCCATAGTTATGCTTTTTTAATCCGTTAATCTATATTTCCAAGGAATCACTGAGAAAATGATATTCGTTTTTTTTCTGATCGGATGTTTAAAAAAGAATTCATTATTTAGGCAGGACCCACAACCAGAGCATTTTTTCAAAAATAGATGAGTCAATCTTATTCAGATAAGTAGGAAGAGGAAAAGGTCTTGCATTCCTTAATCATATCCCCTGAAACAAAAGGAAGAAAAATTTGGAAATTCCAAACCCTTTATTAATTTAGCTTTCCTTTCAACATTATACAAAAGTAAAAAAAACTATTTTTAATACAAATGGTCATTCATTCTAACTACTATTTACCTATTCTCCTTCTAGTCAAGTTGATGCAATTGAGCAACCAAGTCACTGTGAACCTCCCATCTCGAAGGCAAAAATATGCTAGAACTAGGTCATGCTCCACATGTGTGTTTTATGAAAGTCGCCACTAGTTTTATTTTATAAGGGGAAAACTAAGAAAGAACCCTAATGACTCCAATTTTAATTAACCTAAGTCTAAGATAATTAAATCTAAAGTTAAGGCAACATCTCATGAACCGAGGTGGGTCCCGAGACTATGTTCATGCTGATTACTAACTAGTGGTAATGCTTTGCAAGGTAAATTGATGCAATTGGACCAAGTAAGTGTTTTGGTGATTTCGACTTCCGCCTCGGGGTTAAATCCTGAACGTGAACTATGTACTCTCGTTTGGAATGGAGATCAAAGCCGACATAGTGAATAAAGCCTACTTCAAAGGCATTTTTGAAGGTATGCTTCATGCCATGAGTGTGTGCATGCTTCGTGCATTTTTTTTAGCATTTTGCCAAAGATTGATTGATTGATTTTCTGTTTTAGGCATTTGTTACCAAAAGGTGCTTGATTGGGCAATTTATTGTCAAAAATTGATGTTTGGGCTATTTGTCGCCAAAATGGTTGATTAAGGCTATTCAAAAATTGATGTTTGGGCTATTTGTCGCCAAAATGGTTGATTAAGGCATTTGTGCCGAAAGTTGATATTTGATTAGGCAATTTGAGGCCAAAGATTGGTTAGGCGATTTGTCGCCAAAATGATTAAGGGTGTAACACCCCTTCCCGGTCCACCCGTTAACCCGAATGAACCGAGTCGAGATGTTACAAAACTGGTTGACTGTATGATCTGACATGCTGAAAACATACTGTATATTCATATGTACTATTTGAAGTATAATAAACATGCTGGTACTATTCCAAAAATATGTAATTTATATTTTATCAAAACATGATACAAGTTTACAAAATGAAATGGGCCCAACTGTGTGGCCCTGTACGATGCCATAAAAAGAAAAACAACATGAGTTTCCCTAACCCGAAGAATCCGAGTCTTCTACAGATGAACTGCAGCAGCTTGTTACGCGGACTCTCTATGGACCAGTCTCAAAAACCTGCGAGTTAACAAGTAACTCCGTGAGCAAATAATTGCTCAGTGGATTCTCAACAAAAAGAAACAATTAAGCACATACATGGATAGAAATAAGCATGTAAATGCATATGGATAATTAAACATATAAGCACATATAGCATGATCCTTTCATTATACCTTGATTATCTTTCGTACTGGTTATAATACTGTATGATTCATGAAATGTTATGTCAAGATATCTGAATGGCTCCATAAGGTTATAGTGAAACCGAAGTGATAAGAAAAATGTGGGTCCCGAATATATATGGCACAACCCAAGAGGGGAGTGAATTGGGTTTTCTAAAAACTGAAATAAATTTTAGAAATTCTAAACAAGGATTAGAATTCTAAGCACAGCGGAAACACGGTTTAATCAATATCCACTCAACGGGCCCTGTAGCCGGAGTTTCCAAACTGTATGGAGCGCAGATCTGCTACCTATTCGCGACATAGCCTTACTCCATGGTTACCTAACCTCAATGGAGCTTAAGATTAGCATGTCAACAATGTAACACAATAGCACATAAATGGTTTCACAACCATAAATGGTTGCATAACTTCATAGTTCATCATGTTGATTTAATTTCACATCATATGAATGCTTACATGTTGTTTTAATCCATGTTCTTATATTATAGTTTTGTTGTAGAAGGATTGGATGCATATATGTTGAGCAAAGAAATGTAATTACATAGAAAAAGAAGTCCAAAATGCATGAAAACATAAGTCGCGAGCGCGCAGGAACAAGTCGCGAGCGCGAAATGCTTCCCAGGGAGAAGTCGCGAGCGCGTCTTCAAACCTCGCGAGCGCGAGAAGTGAAATCGAGAGTCAGAGAGGTTTCTGGCTCAAGTCGCGATTGTGGAGTTCGCGAGCGCGTAATGTGCCATTTGAGAGTTGATTCGCGATGCGCGAAGATTGCGCACACGAGAAGTCCAGAGAGCTTCTGGCCAATAGTCGCGACCCTGGCCGTGCGCATGGTGAAATGCCACGAGGCGCGAGATTGTGCCAATTTGATAGTCCAGAGAGTTACCCTGATCAAGGTCGCGGCCCGCGCAATAGGAAATTCGGAGCAGCTGGACTTGGTGCTTTCCATGACCGAACGGGCTGCGCGACGTGTTTTCTGTGCAGTCTGTCGTTCGTTTTGGTCCGATAATCTCAGTATACAACTCAAATTGAATGATTCAAAAGCCCATGCTAAAGCTAACACAGAAAAAGACACAAATAACTCTTCTACTGAAAGTCGTTAATTCCATCATTAATACATGGGTTCAAAATCAAGGACTGAAGTTGCTGTGTAACATTTTCCAGCAACCTTCCTGTTTCCGTTTCGTAATTCATCCCCTGTGTTTCCACATCATTACCAGTACTTCCACCCAACAACAAGGCAACATAATCAAATTCATGAAGCTACAATTTTTCATGCAAAGAACATGGGAAATAACAAGAGATATCAAACCTTATTTTCAAAAAGCTGGAAAGCTGGGGCTCTGTTTTAACTTCTCTTTTCTGCTACCTTTGAACTTTCTTCTCCTATACACAAGAATTCTCATAACTCATCTCCAATATAACTCAAATAAAGAGTGGATAACATATAACTTCAAGGAATTCTACTTACTTGGAGGTGACTTAGTGCTTAACGTGCATGAAACTTGCAAGGAAACGAGAGAGAAAGTAAGAAGAGAATATGAAAATGGGAAAGTGAGCTGATAAGAACGGGTAGTCTCTAGAAGAAATGACTTGGCTGTGTAAACTCTCTAATTGGTACCTCAAGTGTACAAAGACACAACTTAATACCCACACTGTCTACCCAAGCTATATGTTTGGAGGCAAACATCTAAACTTTTCACCATGGCAAATAAGTTCACTTATAGCCATCTCTACCCCCAACAGGTTTGATTCAACCCGACTCCACCCTCAAGAGGATGTTACAGTCCCCCTTCTAATAAAAACTGTCATCCCGAAGTTTAACCTGTTGTAAACAAATGCGGATATTGTTTGTCGCATGGTTTCTTCTGATTCCCAAGTTTGCTTCTTCGTGTCTTTGAATTCCTCCAAAAGAACTTTCACACAATGCTTATTTCTTGCTTCGCAACTTTCCTTTTAGTTTCTTTGGCTAGGATCTGAACTGGTTCTTTTCAATAAGTGAGATCTGGCTGAATATCAATCTCTTCCGCTGATAATACATGTGAGGGATCTGATCTGTATCTCCTTAACATTGATACATGAAAGACATTATGAATCGATCTAAAGTTGGAGGTAATGCTAGGCGATAGGCTAATGGTCCTACGCGTTCAACAATCTCGTATGGACCAATGAACCTAGGGCTTAGCTTACCCTTTTGTCCCCTAGGACTTAGCTTACCCTTTTGTCCAAACCTTAGGATCTTCTTCCATGGTGAAACCTTCAAAAATACTTTATCCCCAACTGAATACTCAATATCCCTTCTCTTTAAATCAGCATAGGACTTCTGTCGATCACTTGCTTCCTTCAGCCGTCTTCTGATGATTTCTGCTTTCTCTTCTGTGTCTCTCACCAAATCTGGACCCAAAATCTTCTTCTCACTAAGTTCTGTCCAACATACAGGTGTTCTGCATTTTCTACCATACAATGCTTCATAATATGGTGCCATCTTGATGCTTGATTGGTAACTGTTGTTATAAGCGAATTCCATGAGAGATACATATCTGTCCCAACTGCCTTCAAATTCAATAACACATTATCTCAACATGTCTTCCAGGATTTGAATCACTCTCTCTGATTGCCCATCTGTTTGCGGATGAAATGCAGTGCTGAAATGCAGTTTCGTTCCTAATGCCTCCTGCAGTTTACCCCAGAACTTCGATGTAAACCTTGGATCACGATCAGAGATAATGGATGATGGAACTCCATGTAGTCGAACTATCTCACGAAGATAAATTTCTGCTAACTTGTCCAGAGAATATTGAAGATGAAGATGAAGAAAATGAAGAAAATGAAGATGAAGATGAAGACGACGTTGAAATGGAAGTCTCGTATACTTCCTAACTAACTCTTTAATGAATGGTACAATTACCACATAAGACCTACAGTTTCTACATGTTACCTTTTAATACCTCAACTTTATTTTATTAGTGCAAGTAAGTCCACTTAGAACCCCTTTCTACCCCAACCGGGTTTGGTTCAACTCGACTCAACTCGACTCGACTCGGTAGGATGTTACACCTGGCCACCAATAGCCTGTCTTCAAATCTTGATACATCTTGGTACTACCTGGATGCATTGTATATGGACCGTTATGAGCTTCCTACAGAATCTTTTGTCTGATCTCCCCTGTCTGTGGTACAACAACTCTGTCTTCATAGAACAATATTCCACTGTTATCCAATCTAAATTTCCCATCATGATCTTCATGTGCTTGTTTGACCCATAGTGCTATTTGTGCATCTTTTCTGTGCTTCTGCAACTTCCTGAACCCAAGATGGTTGTACTTGCATCTGTGCTAGAATAGCTCCTTGCTGTTGTAACTCCATACTAATTCTCATGAAGCTCAAAGCATACAAGGATTTCCGACTAAGGGCATCCGCTACCACATTAGCTTTGCCCGGATGATAATTAATGACATAATCATAATTAGCCAGAATCTGCATCCACTTCCGTTGTCCTGAATTCAAGTCCTTCTGTGTTGGTAAGTACTTTAAACTCTGATGATCTGTATAAATGTAACACTTTTCACCATACAGATAATGCCGCCATACTTTGTAACTTTAAATGCTAGAACAATGGCTGCTAGTTTCTAAATCATGGGGTTGGATAATCTCAATATTCATGTGGCTTCAATTGTCTTGGATACATTTTAGGCCACCACTTTCGCTAATCTTGCATGAGCACACATCCCTAAAACCAGTATAGAGGCAATCACTGTAAAAAATCCTCAAAGTCTTTGCCTGACACTGGCTGAGTTAACCTGGTGCTTCGTCAAACGTTCTCTTTACAGTGTCCACAAACCTGGCTTGACATCTATTTCCATGGAAACAACCTCTTTCTTCACATAATCTCTGGTTAAAGGTGAGCAATGATGGAGAATCCTATTACAAACCTTCTGTAATAACCGGCTAAACCAGAAAAGCTTCGAACTTCTGTGACATTTCTGGGTGGTCTCCAATCAACAATACCTCAATCTTCTTCAGGATCATCTGATACTCTGATGAACACATGTCCTAAGATAAAGAATTCTTCTAGCCAAAACTCCACTTATGAGCTTAGCATACAGGCTGGTTTATTCTCTCAAACGTCTGAAGTACAATCCGTAAATGCTTATCAGTTCTGTCTGTCTCTGGAGTAGACCAAAATGTATCTATAAACCACCACCACAACTGCAGGTTGAAATGAAACACGCGGTTCTAGATCATGAAAACGCTTGGTGCATTTTGTAACGAATGGCATTACTAATAATTCAGTTGACATATCCGGGGTCTGAATGGTCTTAGGATATCTTCCTTTCTGTTATCCGCCTGAGGTCGATCTTAGAAAACATGCCTGCACCTTTTAGCTGATCAAACAAATCATCGATTCGAGGCAATGGATACTTATTCTTGATTGTCAGTTTTATTCAGTTGTCTGTAGTCAATGCACAATCTGAGTGATCCATTTTTCTTCTTTACAAATAATACCGGTGCTCCCCAAGGTGATACACTGGGTCTGGTAAAGCCTTTGTCCAATAACTCCTGCAGCTGAATCTTTAACTCTTTTAGCTCCGCTGGTGCCATTCTGTAAGGTGCAATTGATACTGGTGTTGCTCCAGGATAGACATCTATGGTAAACTCCACTTCCACTTCCCTCCTTGGTGGTAACCCTGGTAACTCATCGGGAAATACATCTGGATAATCACATACTGTTGGTATGTCTTGCACTTTTGACTTTTCTTTCTCTGCGTTCAATGCACATACCAAGTATGCTTCACAACCCTTCTGTATTAATCTTCTTGCTGCCATGGCTGATATCACATTACCCAGGAAATCTCGCCGCTTCCCGACTACTGTAATCTCTTCCCCTGCTGGGGTATATAATGTCACCCTTTTCTTTGCACAATCAACTAAAGCATTATGTCTGGATAGCCAATCCATACCCAGAATAACATCAAATTCTCTAAATGGTAACTCCACTCCATAAGATCTCTTGGAAATTCCTTTCCATGAATAACAATTGGACAGTCTTTGATCACTGTATGAGTTGTTACTACATCTCCTAATGGATTGGTAACCAACATACCCTGCAACATACCTGACCCACATGTGCAACCGCTAACCACCTTTAACCAGTTTGTGTAGGCACACTAATGTATGAACTGACGATGAGCCCGGATCAATTAAAGCATAAACTACATGCTCGAATAAAGAAACTCACCAACTATAACATCTTGGAGCTTTCCCTCCTCTCTCTTGGCTCGCATACATTAAACCCTGCTGGATCCTAGTATTCGGGTCTGTCCACGAGTCTCCTGATGCTGCTCTACAACTCCGGAGGTCTTCGCCTCGACCTCGCCTACTATGAACGCGTGTAGGAACTTCTTTGCCCTTTTTCGGACAGTCTTTCTTCTGAATGGTCTTCTGAGGCTCCGCATGTCCAACATTTACCAGTCACCAACCAACAATCTCCACCATGTCGTCTGCCACAATGCTCACAAGGTGACGAAGTATAACCGGCTGAATCTGCACCTCTACCAGTGCCTCTACCAGAACCTCTGCCTGAACCTCGACTCCCACTGGTAGAACTAGCCACCACTGATGCTACTGGCATATTAGTGCCCCTGACTAAGCCTTGACTAAAAGGAGGCCTAGAACCAGATGAACTACTTGCACCTTTGAATTTCTTGCTCTCCGGCTGATGTGTACTGGGTGCACTCTGAGTCTGGTCTTTTCTCTGCTAAGACCGCTGGCGTCTAGAACGCTGATTGGCCTGTCTGTATTCGCTCTATCTCTTGCAGCTGCACTCTACCAAGGGCTGAGAATTCTTGAATCTGGAAGCTTACATCCATCTGAATCTCATCATTCAAAACCTTTATTGAAATTTCTTATATTACTTGTTGCGATTTCGTACACTTGCGAAAACAATCGTGTCAGTAGCCACTATCTGCTTACCATACCTGCTGAGTCTAGTGAATTCTCTTTCATATTCTGCCACTGACATTCTGTTCTGCCGAAGATATAAGAATTCCTTCTAGCATCAAGGTAAGCCTCCGTGATGAACTTTTTCTTGAATTCATCTAAAAAGAATTGCCACGTACGCTTCTCTGCTGTTACTCTCTGTTGAACAGTGGTCCACCATGTGTATGCCTCTTCTATTAGCAATGACGTGGCACAAATCAACTTATCCTCTGGTGTACACTGTAACTGTTCTAGGACTCTCAATGTCCCATCTAACCAATACTCAGCTACTTCGGGACTGTCATCCTTGCTAGCTCTGAATTCTTTCGCACCATACTTTCTAAGCTTCTCCAGTGGGGGCTTTCTTTCGCTTTCTACTACTACGGGTGCTTGAGGTATCACCCCTGCAATCTGCTTAAAAGTATCCGCAAGTTGCTTTAACAGCACCTCCTGACCTGGTGCTATTGAAGCCTCACCCTCCACTGCTCTAGCTGGACCTGGTGCGACTGGAGCCTCACCCTCCACTGCTCTGGAGGCGTGTGACTCACTCTCACCTTCCTGAGACATCCTCCTAAAAGAATAACAACTGCTTAGTTCATCAGGGAAGTTCATGGCAATGTACATATACTGACTTATGCATGCAAGCCCCGGGAAATTCAAACCTAGGGCTCTGATACAAAAATTTGTAACACCCCTTTCCGGTCCACCGTTAACACCCGAATGAACCGAGTCGAGAAATGTTCACAAACTGGTTGAACCCCCCTTTTTTTGTTAATGAAAAAAAATTTCCCCCCTTTTTTTTTGAAACCCCCAATAAATTGGGGCTTGAAACATACTGATATTGAATATAATAACATGCTGGTTACTTATTTCCAAAAATAATGTAATTTTATATTTAACTAAAACATGATACAAGGTTTACAAAATGAAAATCGGGCCAACTGTGTGCCTGTACATGCCATAAAAAGAAAACAAAATGATGTTTCTACCTGAAGGACCGAGTCTTCTATCAGTGAACTGCAAGCAGTTGTACGCGGACTCTCTATGGACCAGTCTCAAAAAAACCTGCGAGTGTAACAAGTAACTCGCTGAAGCAAATAATGCTCAGTGTGATAATCTCACAAATTCGGAGCGCAGAGGCCCAAATTGCACAAATTCGGCCCACTAAGGCCCGAAAATCACACTCTGGCCATAAGAGGCCCGACAATTCACAATCAGGCCCGCAGAGGCCCAAAATGCTCATTTTCGGGCCACATTCCAAGCCCGAAAAATTCACAAATCGGGCCCCACGAGGCCAAAATTTCACAAATTCAGGCCGGCAGAGGCCCGAAATTCAAAAATCCGGCCTAGGGTCCGAAAACTCACAACTCAGGCCCAAGGCCCCAAATCCAATTGGCCCAAAGGTCCGGAGTTTCGCCTTTCGAAATATTTGCTCCTTTAGACGGCCATTGGCTCTCAATCCGATTTTATGAAGCCAGTGGGGGGGCAGGTTATGGGGGCAGACTGTGAATACTCAAATTTTTGACCTTGCTAGACAGTAAATTTGACTTTTCTTCTACAGTGTCAATGCTTTTCTACAGTGTTATGCGCGACTGCAAACAGTCCGGCGGACCGGAGGCATTTTGGACATTTTACTGGAAGGTATGTGCCATATGGTATTAAAACCGTCCGGAATATCGCGAGGATCGCGAACAGGCTCCCGGAATATTTTTCGGAGGTCCGGAACTCTTCCAAAAAGGGCCCGCTCGGAATGAGGCAAAACGGCGCTTGCCGCCGGCAACCTCGGCAGGCAGCTGCGGAACGGAGGCAAGCAGGCCGCCGCGCGATGGCGAGGCCGTGCCGCAGCGCGCGGGGGCAGACAGCGCGCTTGAATGGTGCTGCGGGCTGTCGCCCCGGGGCAAGGCGGGGCCCTGGCCCCCCACGCCCCCTGGCGCAACTGGCCGCCCAGATCCAGGCGGGCCTGCCGCCAGGGTCGAACTGGGCAGCAGAGC
>NW_023591723.1:752237-816952 GCF_014843425.1 Jatropha curcas | reverse complement strand
TTAATAAATACCTTACTCGACCTTGCAATAGGAGGATATTGTTGAAGTTATAGGACAAATGAAGACGTAGGGTAAGTTTGAAATATAGCGTTGACCTCCAGTTAGAAATGGAAGTAGTACTGTATGGCTAATTAGACACATTTTAATTAAAATGTTAATGTATTATAGATTGAAAAATTCTAGGTTCTCTTATGATTTAATGGACAAAGATTAGAAGGTATGTGAGAAGGTTATTACGTTATGACGGATGTATTGCATTGAGGGCGTTAGAAGAAGACTAATTGAGCTATTGGTTGTGGGGTGATATTTTTGAGGGTGGTTTTTAGAGAATATGGCCTTAAGGTATTGAAGAGCAACTTTAAGGAGATTATTCATTGATGAGATGCTCATTAGTAATTGATAGAATGTATTAGATGAAAGGTATATAGTAATATATATCTTAGACTTCGAGAGATTGTGTGGTGACTTTAGATAAATCACGATTCGGGGTTACAGACAGTTATTGTAACGAAGTGTGCCTGCTCTTCACTATGAATAATAAAGGACACAAGGGGAAGTCGCAGAACAAATGTTTTTTTTTTTTTTACTTTAAAAGCTTTTGAATATATAAGTTAATAAGATTTAATTTGATGAATATTTTGTGAAATAATAGAAAAGTTTTAAGAAATAAATATATAATGTAATTTGAACGAGTTAAATTCTGATTTTGAAGTAAATTAAAAATTTCAGTGCTTTTGTGGTTTCTTAGTCAACTAATATGTTGGGGAGTTTTCCCTTGAAGGAGATGCTTAGTGAAAAATTTTAAATTTTTCAAAAAGGATTATATAATTTTGAAGAAATATAATATGAACATATATTGCTAGCATCTTACATTGATAATAGTACAATCGTTTTTGAATCTGTTAAAACGTTTATTTCTTTCTCAAAGAAATGAAATATTTTCTAAAGAGATTTTCATATACACTGTCTGAAGATACGTAGATTGGAGAATTAGACCTAGGCTCTATGTTAAATTCGTAAAATTATTTGTTTGAACCAAGTGGCACTGAAAGTGTAGGAAATTAGATTTGTGCAAATTAAGAAAATTTGAGGTTATACGTAATTAGACTTTAGAAAGGTTGCCTGTTGTTATAATTAAATCAAGTGACATATAACTATCGTAAATAGATCGGTTGAAACGAAATACATTTTGAAGTTATAATGAAGAAAGTTTCATTCTTATCTTTATTCGTGGATGTGATAAATACAATTGACTATTGTTTGTTAAAATATACCTTACATGCTTTATTCTTGTTTCTTGAGTTTGCATTTCCTAATTATCTTGCTCAATGACTCAAATTCTGATGGCGACTGATTTTATAAATAAAAGGGGGAAGATTGAAACCGACCCGAATTTTACATTCGTAGAATTTCATTTAAACTAATTTTTTTTATTTCAAGTCCATTGAATTCACAATACCCAGCATGTATATTTATTATTTGTATACTGGACCCATAAACCCGATAATTTGAAATAACTCGAAAACCAGCAGTCGAAGCCGAAACCATTGAAATTAGAACCAAACAACGTTCGAATCGAACCGGAGGGTCTAGACAGCCTCAAAGATGTTTTTTCTTCTATTTCCTTTTTTATTTTTTTTCCTCTTGTTTTCTATTTCTTTCTTCCTTCTCCTTTACTCCTTCTTTTCTGTTTTTTTTTTTTTTTTTTTTTCGCCTGATGGTTCCTTTTTTTGTTTTTCTTCCTTCTATCTTCCTTTGCGCCAGCCAGCAGGCCTGGCCGACTCCTCTTCCTCCTCCTCTTCCTTAACCGACAATCGAAGAACCCAACGCCGGCTCACATCGGCCGCGTCGCTATCCACGTCGCACGGGTCCCTGCTCCCTTCCCTTCTCTCTTTCGGTCTCTAGGTGTACGTAGGAGGTGCCAGGAGACGCGACATCCTTGATCGTAAGTTCGCCGATCGACCTCCCTGCCTGATTTCCAGCGGCAGGTCGATTTCAAGTATTGGAGGAAGAAGATTCGATCTCTCTTTTCAACTCCTCTCCTTCCCGTTTCCGGCTGGGCAGCGAACCAAGAACTGCGATCCACAGCAGTAGTGGGTAAAGTCGCATTCAAAACCTTGGGTGAGCTCTATATGATCCCTTTTCCGCCTTCAATCTATATTAGCTTATTCAATAAGCTCATATTGAAGAAAGGGTCTGTTAATCATGAATGAAGAAATGCTTAGGCGTTACCTGAAACACGTAGTCACGGACGACTGGAAGTTGGGAAAAATCTGATTTTTGACTTATTAATTGACAACTAATAGAACTGCATTTTCAAGAAATGTCGTAAGTTCGGGTGTGTAATGGTGGTCCTATGAAAGAAACTTAGAATGATTGTGATAGGGTAGCAGCCAACCTAGTATTTAGCCTTAAAATTCCTGCTTTGATCATGCAAGGCATTTGCCATGATAAGTTAGTTTTTGTTTGGTAATGAGTTTCTAGTGTTATAAATATGATTTTGATCGAGAAACCTTGAATTTGCTTAGGAGGTGGCAGCCAGCTTATCTTCAATTATTTTTATTGATTTTTTTTTTTTTGGTTTTGACATGCGTAAATTAAGGTTGTAAATCTGATAATTCTTGCGTGACTTAGTTTAGTCGTGGGTGTGATCCTGTTTAAGATAGAAAAACTAATTCCTTTGGAATTGGACAGCTTGTTATGAAAATTGATCCTTATAAATTTTGACTATCAAAGCTAAGAATGAGGTTGTAAGTTCATTTTTTGCAAGGTGGGGTTTAGTGTGTTGTGTAATCTATGATTTTTAGATATATAGAAGAGGCTATGAATTTTCTGTATTTTTGGCAGCACATGACCCTTAGTTCTTGCATTGTTTTAAGAGAACACAAAAATAGATATAAGTGAGGTATATTTCCAAGTTTTCTGTATTGGTTGATAAATTAAAATGCTGTATTTTTATTTGAATAGACGATTAAAAATGGGGTTTTTTGTTTAGCTATGATCATGTATGGGTGAGGAAAGTATTTCGTAGGAATCATTAATTCTTTGAGATCCTGTTTAATAAATAAGAAAATAACAAAGAGTTTTTATGAATTATAATTGCATAAGATTATTAAAGGTTATAATGTATTTGGAATAAGATTATATGAATTAACTAACTTAACAGTATAAGTTGCTTTGTATATGTAGTATGAACCGATTTCATTTATTCGGTAATTTTAGGCTAAAGTGGCTAATTGATATTGATGTGAAGCAGGAATGATTGAAAATTTGAATGGAACCATGTCTTGAATTATGTAGTTGAATGTTGACATTGTTGTTTTCTGAAGGAGGAAGGGAAATTTAAAATTATTGATTGCCCGACTGGATGGGCTGTGCTGTGTAATGGTTGATGGATAAATATTGCTGATCTTTAAGCAGGTAGAATAATCCACTTTGTAGGGGACGAATGCCCTGCGTTGCGAAAAATTTCGATAGAACTTGATTAGTTCTTAATCTAACAGTATTAATAAATAGTTTATTTAAATAAATTCTTATAAATTAAAGTACTCTGATTATTATTTTATTTATCATTGTTTATTCATTTAAGTATTTTCGAATATTTTTATATTCATTTTCATTGTAATTGTTTATCATTATTATTTATTTGTTGATTTATTATTGTTTGTTTTGTTAACATACACTATTACTTATTTATTTGGCATTTTAGATTATTGGATGCCTATTGTTGGGCTGTGCAGTTACGCATGTTTAATTGATCTATATGTTTGCACTTTAACTTGCAATACTTGATTATTGGTTGTGATTGTTGTGCTTGTTTGTGTGGACATTGGGAATGAAGTGGACCACAATGGGTTGTGAGGACGGTCCTGTGATATGGAATACCGGTTAGAATATGATACTGTTGACCGGGTCGGCCGGGAAAAATGGGACAGATCGCGCCCTTGTGACCTGATGATGATACATTATATTGAAATTCACGAGGATGGCTTCTGGTAGATTGCGCACACTGTATCTAGCATTTGATTGTGTCCCGCAGGGTGGCCTCCTGTTTGAAGCACTTGATGAATCTAGATCTGCGATGGAGACCACCGAGTTTGCCCTCCTGTTAATATGGAAAGAGAAAGAGATGGAAAAATATGAGAGGACTGGTCAGTAGATCTAGACCAGTTGGCCGGTATGGGGGATCGGCTCCCTGGTCGCACATGTATGAGAGGGGAGCCGATCGTGTGAGGACGGCGTCTCGTTTGGGGTTTCAGGTGGCCGCCACTGATCTAATTTCCAACTTTCGTTGTTATAATCTGAAAGGTGAACATTACTTGTGAGTGCTGGTGATATGCCATTTGTGTGATTGGTCCGTGCACATAATAGTCGGATGATAGATTATTATATTTATACATTTGTGTGGAATGGCACATGTGTATGATGCAATAAGTATTACTTCTGTAGAAAATCAACAATGCTTGTTATTTTTCTCAGGAAGTAAGTTTTTCTTTAATCCAGTTTAGGCTTGTTTCTTTCTGTTCGGCGCAGGGCAATAGGAAAATTTGTCCTGGTCTATAATTATTTCACTAATGTAATTAATGCGTGATAAAACGCTATGTATACCAAGAATTAGTGACTCCGCAGTTGTAGAAATTTACATAGTATTTAGCTGTAAATTACATAGACAAAATAATTTCTGTACCATTATTAGAATGTGATTGTGATTCGTAAATTCGGCTCGCACTAAATAAATGCTGTAAGATAAACTTGGCCCGAAAATAATAAATATTGAGTTTATCTTTCCTAAAATATGGGCTGATGTTTTAAAAATTATATTGAGATAATAAATTTTTTAGTAGTTTCAGGCTTACTACGGGTCTCGGGGCCTTAAGCTTACGCTGGGCCGTAGTGCGGTCGGCGCCATGAATGGGTCCGTGAATCTTACTAGATGTTGCTTCATGACGGCTCGTTCGGATGTAATTTTAGTAGCTCTTAACTATTGTATATAATTGTTAATTATTTTATTAGCATTTTGATAAGTTTTTATATAGAAAGCAGAAAATGTATGACATAAGAACAGACAAAACAAGAGATGGATAGTAAAACGTCATAAAAAAATTTATAAAACGCTAACCCTTAAAAGGATAATGTTTCAATTAAACATTACTTCAAACTCTAAAAGTTAAAGAATAGATGAGACCATTAAGCCAACATGTCAAATTTTGATAATTGCAGAATCTGGAACTCACATGACCCTGTGTTTGAACCCGCTGGTTTTGGTTCTAAAACGTCGTCTTAGTCTTAAAAAAAAAAAAATGAAACGCGGAACCAATCACTTTTCGACGTTTCAAAAATCGTTGATTTTGTTGTGAAACACCGAATTTAGATAACTATTTTTAACTTTTTTAATTTTGTTAACTAAATTTAAGAAAATTAATAACAGTAATAAATATAAATTAAAAAGACTATAAAGAGTAAATTAATAGTTTTAAAATTTATTAAAAAATTATAATACACAACAAATAAATTTAAATTTTTTTTATCATAGTATTTAATTTTTGTACAATTTAAATTTGGAGAGACCATGTCACAAAAATGGATTTGGGTCTTAATTTATAACTATTTTCTTTTTCAAATTATCTTGAACTACTTACTGTGTCCTCTAAGTCAATATAGAGGAATCGTAGTAATATAATTCATCACGAATTTATTTAAGTAAAAAAAAATGAATAATCATTTACATTGGACTCACTAATTTATGCCTAGATATTCCGTTGATGGATGCATCTGTACCTATATCGTATAAGTCTCTACCTCTTCCTTTTTCATTTTGAATATCTTGTTGTCTACGTTTTGCTTTTGTTCCAGTCATCAAGACAAAGTTTAAGCCTCAACCGTAATTAGGGATCATTTCTTGATTTTGTTCTCATCAAAATATTTCTGGCCGCGTATAAAGGTTCCTGTTTCAACTGCAACTGTTGATGATAGGAGTTGCTAAGATTTGCTTTGCAATTAGTGAAGATGAAAACTTTTGTTGCATGTGTTCCATCGGTCGAAAATAGGTAATTGGTAAATCTTGTAAGAATTATTTTCAGTAAACTCAAACTCGCAAGTTGGTTAGGTTAAATATCTATGTTCACGAGTAAACCCACTCTTGGTTTTTTACCCTTGTGCATACATAAATAATTGCCTTTTGGGAAATTTAATACTTTCATTTAACTTTCATTATTAGAGATCAGATTCGTTGGAAAGTATGAGCATGGTCAATCAATAATGTGTACCACAGAACTCTCAAATTCTTCATGATAATTCTCCTACTTTTTTTTTAACATCAAAAGCCATATCTTTGCGAACATCAAAATTGAAAGAGATTAACATTATAGTATTCATAGCAAATAATCCATGATAAACTCAACTAATATACATCTAGGCCTAAAACAACATCGTAATCAGGTAAACCATCGTACTGGCAATAGTCCCTCATAATGATTGAGCCATTTAGGTTTTATACGCTTTAATTGGGCACAATATAAGTTTGTTATTGCCTTGCAAATCATATCAACATATTAAGACATTCCAATTAAAAATAATGCAAGTAAGATAATATAAATACCAAAAGAGGTGATAGTAGCATATCATTAACAACTTTCAATAACATCTTAAAATCTTTTTTACTATAAGCCCAATGTTGGGGATATAGTAACACTTAAAAACATTATTTTGAGAATAAAAGTGCAATAACACCAGTCTATCAAGAAAAGATTTCATAAAGTAGCTCATAGGAGAATTCCAATTCGAGTAAGGTAACAGGGATTTGAAAAGTTTTTTAGTCTCTTATCATTTGCATTATAAAATTTCGAACCATGTCTTTTATTACTTGTGGAGGTCGGTGCACAAATAAGTAAGTGCTGTATTTTTAGTAACGGATTTAAAAAATTTCTTTCAAGAGATTTTCAAAGCATCTTTTGAAACATAAATTTAAAACACTGGACAACACACCTTTGGATGAAATTTCCAGATCAAGGGCAGGTTGATAACTTTTGCAATTCATTAATAGAAGCAGATTTGCATAGCATTATCACAAGAAATAGAAAAAATTTTAAGAAACTAAATTAATCTTTCTCCAAATACTAATTGTATCATTCTATCAATATTATCAGCGTATGATCTTTCATCGAAAAACTCTAAATGCAATGATTCTTTTTTATAATCTTTCATGCATCATCAATCTAATGACACTTATGGTCCATATAATAATATGTTTGACAATGTCACCTCATAATCACTATAAATAGCAACATATTCCAACATATATTTTGAATTAAATTTTCAATTCTTTCTTTTCTTTTTTTATAGAGATATGAATAGTTTCGTGTAAGAGCTAGTCTAGAATTCATTTAGCATTAGCGTTAAGACCATTTTGACAAAATTTAAGACAAAATTTCGATATTTTGACCAAAACTAAACAGAAAAGATGTTCATACAAGAACAAACCTAGCTATATCATTCCTAATTTTTATCAAATAATGAAATATTGCATTACGAGTTGAGGAAGTTGCATACCCCAGAAATTTGTGGTTTGAGTTTTATTTTCTCCAAAACCGCTTCACTAGGACGTTTTTCTTTCCAAATGTTTTTATAGTAAATGTCCTCATATCCACTCACTTTTTTTGAATGTGAATTTTTTGATTGGCATAATTATGTCCAAGTAACCTTCATGTCTGCGATCCATAAGATTTTGTCTTGGTAAAGTGCACCTTGAAAAATCGAGCATTGTTTTTAGGTGGCTCCATACAGTTTGTTCATTTTGAATTTGTTTGTATTACTTGTACACTCGCTCGTTGAACTTTCAAATTGTTTGGATTTGCGATCAATGTTGGTTTTGTGGAGTCAATGTTTGGTCTGAAGCCTTCCACGTCCACTTGCCATTTTTCAGAATATTAGCGAAGAAAAGAAATGATAGGAAGAAATTCAATTGAATTTAGACGAAAAAGAACTTGTATTTTCGAAAAAAAACAAAGGAAGATTTTTTAAGGTCTTTATAGTTAACATATAAATTTATATTCATAAAAAATACCTTTTCCAAATTTTCCCGTTTGCTTTTACAGTTATCAAAGGATAAAAATGTTTCTTTTAATTTATTTTAACATTTAACAAAGAAATATCAAATGATATGAATTTTTTATTCCAAAATATAACCCTTCAAGTAGCTATTTTTTCTATTTAAAGAGCCAGGACGTTCTTTCTATCTCTAAATTCAAAGAGTTAAAAAAATTTACAATTAATAAATTTTTTAGTTCCAATAATACACCTTAAATGCCTTTTTTTTACCAAATGTAAGGGAGAAAATTCGTCTTTTTATATTTCATTTAAGATAAAAAATAATTCTTAAATAACTATTGTTTAATTTATACTGTAAAACATATAATTATTATAAAGGTATAAAATTAAATTAAAAATATTTAAATAAATTTAAATTAAAAATATTTAAATGAGAAGCAATTTTTTTTCTCTTTTTCAACTTATGATTTATAAGTTATATTTATATTAATAAATTTTAAGATGACGGTAAAGTTATTGCATTTAATGATGAAAAATAAAATTAATTTAACAATTAAAAATTATGTGTGTGTGAAGTGTGATATTTTTCTTTTTTTTTTTTTAACAGTTTCAAACTGGAACCACTGGTTTTAATTTTCAAATATAAAGAACCATAACCGAACTTTAAATCGTGTTTCGATTGCGGTTTGAAACCTTAAACCGTTAACTATGGTTCGATTTTAATTTTGACCGATTTGGTTCCCGCATAGTCATGCCTAACTTGAACTTCTATCAAGTAATTTTCTTTTGCCTTTGCATGATATAGTCATCCTTTTTTTTTTGTTTTTTCTTTGATTTTTAGTCTGCAGGCAATGATGACATAAAGAAGATATTTTAGACATAAATTTAACTTCTCTCTCTTTAGACAGTCGCAATTTCTATTAACTTATACTTTAAAATTGAAAAAATATACAGAAAGAAAATATAATATAGAAAATTAATAATTTGTACACTAAAGCAGTCTAAAACTAAATATTTGTACGACCTATTAATAGATTCAGATTCAAATTCTCTTTTTGATACTAAAAAAAAAAAAAAAAAAAAAAAAAAAAAAAAACAACTTGGTTATCACTTATCAGTAGCATCCTTCCATAATATACGAATCCTATGGGACAAAATCTTTAACAACGCGGCAACTTTATTAAAAAAAAAAAAAAAAACTTGGTTATCACTTATCAGTAGCATCCTTCAATAATATACAATCCTATGGACAAAATCTTTAACAAGCTGGCAACTCGTTGAAGAGCTCTAATCATATTTAAGAGTTCAATTGTCACAAAATTGATATCAAACAAATCACCATATCTACTATTGTAGGACACTTTTGTAACTTAATTACTTCAAAAGAAATTAACTTTTAGATAACTTTTCCATGTGTAGTGCAAGTTTGTTGGATAAATTACTATAAAGTGATTCTATTAAAATTACTACTTAGTCTCTACTATTTAAAAAAATTACTTTTAAGTCCTTAAGGTTTTTTTTTTTTTTTTTAAATTACTTAGGATGTGTTTGTTTGAGTTTATTATAGCTTATTAGATACCTGTTTTATTGATTCATGTGGAAAGAAAATAAGTCTATTTGTATTGTCTTTTCAAATAAACAGCCTATCTGAATACCAGGAACAAAAAAATAGTTAATTCAAAAGGCTAAGCTGAATTGTTTTTTGACCAAAAGAAAATATCCCTATCTATATTAAATTTGTATTGATGGCATGACAGTTGCTAAGTGGACTTTATCTTGGATATAATTTAACTTTATATTTTATTATATAGTAAATTATACTCTGACATACTTTAATTTTATATTTTGAAGTGAATTTTTTAAATTATTATGAACTATTTTTAATTTTTATGTAATTGATTTATAATATTTATCATTAAATTAAATTAATATTGTACACGAATAATATGCATTTATATAATTTACAATCATATTATGTTAATATTTGAATAATAAGTTAAATTTGTATGTTTAACTTTATCTTATATAATATAATATCAATATTATTATTATGTAAAAAATATATAATATGCAAGTATATGCAAATACACTCATTCAATTATTCAGATATTTCATTTATCAAATAATCTTATTCTTTCAGTGATAAGCCCTTAGTACCATTACTTAATCATATAATTCAATAAACTTTCGATTCAGATTCAACATTCAGCCGAAACAAATCATCCTTTAGTCTTTCCGTCAAAAAAAAAAAAACTATTTTTACCATTAAATATATTAATATCTTACATTTATTATATTATTACTATTTAATCCCTTATATTTATATTTGAATCTATTGATTATTCATATTTAATATATTTACTACTATATAGTCTCTCATTTAACAATAAAAATGAAATTTTTAGATGTAAGGACAAAGTAACAGGAGAAAGTGCAAATGTAATATAAATACAATACATAGTTGAGTGACTCAACAACCAATTCAAACTTCTATAAGCTATTCGTTGACCGTAAATCAATTAGTAGTTATATGAATCCGCTGACTATAAATCAACTAGTAGTTGTATGAACGAGTGAAAACAAATTTACTCTTGAACTCCACTGGTCTATCAAAGTAACTACATAACCTAATTGTTTAACTCCGTAATCTAATTTGCTTTCTCTTTTATGAGGATTTGATGGAGGAATGGGAAATAACAAGAGATATTGGGATAAAATTACGTATTCTACTATATTTGATTATGTTGATAGGATTTGAATATATGCTAGCATCATTTTCATTTCAAAACATTTTACTTGAGCCTGGGCTAATCAATGCTAAAAAGTTAATACTAATCAATTAACTAGTTAGCTTGTCACTCTTATATGTTCTTGGTGGATTTGGTATTTAGTCAATATGCAATTCTTAGCAAGATCAAATAATAGTAATATATATTTAAAATTAATTTACTTCAATTTTAAAATGAAGGTCCAATTTTAAATTATTGAATTGTTAATCTGATTAATCGATTCATTTATTTGATAGTGGTAGTTTACTAAATATCTAAAATTGCAAAAAGCAGTATTTTATAATTATATCATCAATGATCCATGGATAGTTTAAAAAGACTAGTTAGTCCCTACTTTATAAAAATACATATTGGACTTGTAAGGTCTTCCGTTTAAATTCGTACCTTTACCATTAAATGTCTTATTAAGAAATTTAAATATCGTTGCAAACCAATCCGTTCTCGGTCAGTCTTTGCAACGGTTGGGGAGGCTGTCGTTGAAGCGAAGTCTATGGCCGCATAAATGCATACACAAATTCGAATCTTCTTTCCTAATATATATATAACACAAATTCGAATCTTCTTTCCTATATAATAATATATATATATATATATATATATTATATATGAAAGGTACCCATATATATATAAAGGTACCCTTAAATGTTATTTTTTTTAAAGGTAATATTAATATTTTATTTATACGATTGATATTAATAATTTACATATATACAGTCAATATTGGTGTCTCGGTATCTTTTCATTGACCGATGATGCCAAAGCGCCAAGGTGCACTACAGTAGGGTCTACAAGGACAAGGTGTGCCTTGCAATAGACACTCCAACAAAGGTCAAATTAATTAAAATAAAATAATAAAAGGTCAACTTTGCTTTTAAACAATATTTTCTATTCTTCAATTGAGTTAATTGGATTCCTTAATTTTACAAATTTAATTTGTCGATTTATTAATTTGATCAAATTTTGCAATATTGGAAAGTTTAATTTAACCTCAATTAAAAATCATATACTAAATTGGCAACATGATATAATAAATTCAGAGCTCAATTTAATAATTATTGTTTTAATTAATATGAAAAGGACATTAATTTTATTTTATTTTTTCAATTTTGAAGTAGGGTACATTTGATATAAGATTTCAAATTAGAGTATAAACGATAAAAGAAAAGTATGGGGTACAATTGAAGAGTACGAAAAAATTATAATAAATCTGGCCGTTGGACCAAACAAAATACTTACTAGTTTCCCAATTTTTTTTTTAATTTTAATTCTAACGCTAATTTAAATTCAAGTGAAATTATGTTTGAATCGGTAAAAATGAATATGAAACAAAGCTAGTTGGTACCTATCTTTTAGGAAATATATTAAAATTTTTTTTATAGTTTACTTATATCAAATTATAAGTCCTTTCATCCACTTTTTGCATATTTTATGTTAAATATCTTATGAAATAATAAAAATATTCTTTTATTTTAAAAAATACAGGACCAACTAGTGTATTTTAAAAATCATAAAGGCCATATTGTAAATTTTTTTTATAATATTTTAGTATTTTTCTCTTAACTTTTACGTTTTCTTATATTTTGCATATAGGAAAAAATAACATTCTTTGAAAAAAAAAAAAAAATGAACTAGTTTAACAAAACTAAATCTTAGAGACAAATTAGTGATTTTAACAAATTAGTGATTTTATCAAACGGCAGGAAGAAATTAGTATTTTATTTATTTATTTATTTATTTTTGGTGCATTAGGGGTATCCTCCATTCACACTAAATAATAATTCTTCCTTATAAAAGCTCAGGGAATGAGTTAGTAATTTTGATAAAAGTTCATATAGTCTGATTAATTTATTCGTAATAAGTGAGATGTTTCAATAATTTCGATTATAAATTTTTTTTTTTTTTTCTGTTGACCGGTTCAGTCTCTAACGAATCCAAAAAGCAATAATTCTTCCTTATGCGAGGGAATGAGTTGCGTTGACAGGGCAAGACTAAAGACTATGCTCTCATGTCACTTTCCTCGCGTTATCCCGACGAATAGTTCACGAGAGGACCAAAATGTGGAGGTGAGACTATGCTCTTATGCATTTTAATAATTGTATAGCATGAATTATTATTTAGTTTCTTTGTTATATTTAAATATACTAGTCAATATCTCTATTTTTAGAATTTTATTATATGTAATATTTAATCCTTTTATTAAATTTGTTGTTATTTATTTATTGTTTCACAATACAATGATTTCATAGACTAAAGATAACAGTTTTTTAAATAGCTTTAAACATTTTGACTAAATGCTATTTTTTATAGTGTTCGGTAATATTGTTGGGATTCTAACTGATCCCGAGTGGGGGCCGCAGAAAAATACCGGTGGTAAAAGTAAAATAAAATTACTATTACCACATATATCTCCAATAATTAAATATTGAATATTGACGATCGATGGGACAACAGGCCGCAGAAAAAATACCGGTGGTAAAAGTAAAATAAATTACTATTACCACATATATCATCCAATACATAAATAAATTGAATATTGACGAAATCCGAATCACCAGAAATAATAATCACCAGATAAAAACTTAAAAAAATTACCGTCAAATTTGCCAGATTGAAAAAATAAAACTACCAGAAGATTTACGTGGATATAAGAACCCCTTCAACTTATGGGCTACGTCCACGGGCACAAATCCGATAATTATCTCCTACTAAAATAGTCAGGTACTAAAAGAGATCATACACAAAATAAGTGCAGTACTCTAAGTAGTTTAACAAACCACACCCCAAAAAATCAATCCTCAACATATTTCTCATCTTTCCCAATTTTTAAGGGAACATTCTCCTAAATTTCTATAACTCTATAGTATTCTATGCTTTTGTTTTGTACACTATGAAGTGAAAATCCTTCTCCTTTTATAAGAGAGAAGCGACGCAGTGACGCGTTAATCACGCACAATCCATTTTCCCTTTTCTTTCTTTATTCTTTAGGCACCGTCCATTGAAAACAAACATAATGTTGCCGCTATATTTTTTTTAATTCTTCATCTCAAACATCGTATGGGTACCCACACGTATTGAATCTCTTCTTTCTTCTCTTGATTTTTCTTTTTTTTTTCAAATGTGTGTGGGTCCCACATATTGGAGGACCCATCGCAAACAACTTCTACCCCCTCCACGACTACATTGGTGGGGACTCTCCATCCCGTTGCTTTGACAGCATAGCTCGAACTCTCTCCTATCGAAACGACCTAGTCAATATATCTGCAAGATTATTGTCTGTGTGGATTACTTTCGCAACGAAACTGGCTATCCTCCTTCTAACTGGCCAAGTCTGAGCAATGAATATCTTACAATACATATGATTGCTTCGGTTAGTGCAATGATAACTAAGTATTTTTTGCTTCAATTCTAATGCACCTATATTGACTATCACATAATAACAACATTATATTTTATTCCTGCTGCACACCTTTTCTTAGAAAGAATCGCTATTAACCAAAGCATTTCCTTTCCTCCGCGTTACCGTTGCTGCACGTACTCTCTTCAGTCGTTGATAACCAAAACACATTTTTTGTATTCTGAACTGCCATGAAATAGCTCCCCCTTGAAAATGTAAATAGGTTATCTTTTGATGTAGATTTTCTTTCATCAAGATCACCAGTCTATCTGCATCTGTGTAAACCAACAAGTGGCAGACTTTTCACCTCCAAAAAGTTTAAAACATAACTTTGAAATTCTTAGCTCATTTGAAGTTCCTCTCAGGTATCTGAAGATCCACTTCACTGCTTCCCAATGTGTCTTTTGGGGATTTGACAGAAATCGACTCACAACGCCAACTGCATGAACGATATCTGGTCTTGTACACACCATTGCGTACATTAAACTTCCGACCGCTGAAGAACATGGAACATTTGACATATCTCCTTTTTCTTTCTCTGTTGATGGGTAGGATTTTTTTACTCAACTTGAAGTGAGCGGCTAGCGGAGTGCTAACTGGTTTAGCATTCTTGATATTGAACCTCTCTAGAACCCGTTCAATATATTTTTCCTGTGATAACCATAACCTGCAGGACTTTCTGTCTCGAATTGTGACATCCTACTGAATTGAGTAGTTGCATTTCGCCCTTGTCCGAGTCCCAAATCCTTTCATGTCAAATGCTTTTTGACAAATCACTCTCTTAACTTGCTAATCATGTGTGCATCTGGTCCTAACGATTAGCATAATTCATCAACAGATAGAGGAGGATATAAATTTACTCATCAGGAATTTCGAACATATACACAAATCTGCATCTGTCCTGTTTGTTTATCCTTGATTCACCATGAAAGAATCAAACTTTTTATACCACTGTCGCAGTTGCTTGTTTCAACCCCCTACAAGCTCTTCTTCAAGCGTGAACAAACCATTGTCCTCTTTCCCTTGAAAACCTTCTGGTTGTTCCATTATAGATTTCTTCCTCTAATCCCATGCAAAATGCGGTCTTTACATCAAGCTGCTCCCAACCTCAAGATTCAAACTTGTGCTACATAGGACCTAGCACAACTCGAATAGAACTCATTTTCCACAACTTGGTGAAAAATTCTCATCAAAGTCAATACCTTTCTTTGAGTAAACCTGACGAACCAATCGAGCTTTTATATTCTCATCTAGGTTGCCATCATCTTTCTTCAGTTAGTACCCACCCATTTGTTCTTGAAGTGTTCATTTCCTTTTTGGAAGTTGTCACCAGGCTCATACGTTGTCCATTCTTTTTCAAAGAATTCAATCTCCTCTTGCATGGCCTTTGTCCAGCAATCTCTTGGCTCTTCTGCAAGATTGGTATATCTTGGAAGCTCCTCTGGCGCCCCTCATAAGTAATCAAAGATGTATATCAGAAACCTAGGTACCTTGTAGAGTGGTTTGGCGTCTCTCTGTGTTGACCTTCTTTAACTGAGGTTGTTAAACTCCTTCTGGTGGAATGGGTTCTCTGAAACTCCCCCCATTCAAACACCCTCGTGCATCACTGTTATCATACTACAATTGTCTCTGTTTGATGCCCCTATGCACTGGCTCTTCTTCTTTCTCGTTTCTGATTTCTAGCATCCTTCCTCCTGTGGCATCATCTTAGGAATTGCTTTCCTGTGTAAATGTCAATAACACCAATCACTTTGTGGATTCTTCACAAGTGTATTCTACCACGATCTCATTCTCGTGGAAATACTACGTCTCGGCTGCCTGACAACTTTCTTTTTCACGGGTTCCCATAACCTATAGTCCAATAAACTTCTTCGTCTTTCATACACCAACAAAAGTGGCAAGGACTGACTTGTCATCACTTTGATTCTCTATTGCTCCTTTGAAACCATGCATGTATATGCCTTGAGCCATAAATTACCCTTAGTTGAGAGGTATGTAATATATTTTCTTACCTTGTCCAGACCTTCTCCGGATAATCAAAAAATCCAATGGGCCTGAACTAATCCGTTCTTGATTGGTAGACAAACAGTTTATTGACAGCTTTCTCCCCAAAATTGCTTTAGTAAGTTTGGCTATTTTGAGCATGGATCTGACTCTTTCAATAATGGTGCGATCATTCCGTTCAGTAACGCGGTTTGTGTTGAGGCGTACCAGGAACTGTCTTTTCATGCCTATACCGTGCTGACTTACAATAATCTCTAAACCCTTAGAAGATTATACTTCACCACCATTATCCCTGCTGCAAACATTTCAAGTGCCACTCCAGTCTCCCTTTCCACCATAGCATGGGAATTGCTGAAAAGTACTTGAAATACTTGGTCTTTTGTGCGCAACAAAAAATCCATTGTTTTTCTTGAGAAATCGATTTCATATGAAGGTAAGAAATACCTACTTCCTCGTAAGTGATTCTACCTCCATGGACCACATACGTCAGAAGTGTACCAACTCCAATTGTTGTCTCTCCTTCTAGAGCTTTTCAAAATGAGATACCCGATTGTTACTTCCCAAACAAACAATAATCACAAGGGGTTGTATTTTACACTTTGCCTAATGGTATTAGGACTCTTTAGCCAACATATTCAACCCTTTCTTCACTAACGTGGATGCGCCAGCCGCCTATGCCACAAATTTGGTGAAGCATCATCTTGCAACTGTATTCAGTTGACCCGCACAGATTATTGCGTGCTCTTATACAAGCGAGCAGGCCATTAATTTTTTCCTCTCGCTCACCACCAAAAAAAGACCCTTTGGTGAGTTCCAATTACCAGCCACCTTATATGATGGTGGATAGCCTTCCTTGTCCAGTACACTCACAGACAATAGGTATCAAACCGTTAATGATCGGGAATTATGTCTCCAACATTTTAAGTGTAATGTGCACCCAACACTTGTCTTATGCAGATATCATTCCGATTCCCACTACTTTGCGAGACCAACTATTATTCCCATTTTAATGGTGCCAATAAGTCTCCTGCTTTATAAGTGGAAAAAGTATTCCATTTTTGTGAAAGCACAGGATGGTATGAAGCTACCGGAGGTCTTACTATTCACTCGGTTATCTGCATCTCCAACATTGACAATAAATCTGCATCATGAGTGACTTAAAAGTCAACCCACCATCTTCTCTTGAGACGTAGAGATGAAATTTATGTCATTCTCCTGTCTATTCGGTCTGCATTATCCGTTGAGTAAAACGGACCATATTTCTTTTGAGATGACCCCTCCTTACCACAATGGTAACTTATTTCTACTCTCTCTGACTTGCATCTACCACCTGACTTTATCATGCCTTGAACCTTAACTCTTGCTCCTGCCCCTATTCTCTGTACAAGGGGCTTGTGAACTAGACTGGCAAACATTCTCTTCTTCGTCATTCTTCATTAAGTAGTCTCTATTCCTTTACCTAGACATTGTTACCACACATTTGGAGCTGAGTACTCAATTGATACCACAAGAGTATCCCAACTATCCGGTTTAGAGATCCCACAAGAAAGCATGGCTTACATCTCGTCGTCTAAGGAAAACAAAATACGCATAACGCTAACTCAGTTACGGAGTCCTTCAAAAAATCGTTCAGTGTTGTGTAAATTGGATCGTGTTCCCTCTGACAGCTTCAAGTTTCATGACTTTACGCATTCATGAAGACTTTTCCTGAGCAATTCGTTAGCCTGCGTACATATTCTCTAATTTTTTCCACGAAACTTGGGGATCTTTTTCATTCTCACCATCGTTGTACAGGCTAGCATCTATCCATTGGCTATTGTACCCAATTGTCTGCTTTTTTTAATTTCTCACCACTGTCTTTCTTTCATTTCTTCTGGCTTTGCACTGCAGCCTTCAATTGGATTCATATAGATCTTTGCAATTTGAGGTAGTCCTCCATTCTGGATTTCCACAGTTGAATAGTCGAATCCGTCAATTGATTCATGCCCCGTCGTTAGCCATTGTTGAATTTTTCTGAATCTGACAAAAATTCACTATTTCACGAAATTCACATGATTCATGTGTAATATAATTCTTGATAAGAATTTACCAACCAAAGGCGCTGAATACCCAGTTTGGGATTCTAACTATCCGGTGGATTGGGCCCGGAAATACCAGTGGTAAAAATAAAATAAAATTACTATTACCACATATATCTCCAATATATAAAATTGAATAATTGACGATTTGAATCCACTCAGAAGAATAATAATCACGGTAAAAATTAGAATAATTTACGTTATAATGGCCAGATTTTGAAAAAATGAAGAACACCTGAGATTTACATGGTTCACCCTTCACACCCTTCAACTGTTATGGGCTACGTCCACGGGACAAAAACTCGGAATAATTATTCTATTAAAAATAGTAGGTACAAAAGAGATTACAAAAATAGTGGTACTCTAAGTGTTTAACAAAAACACCCCAAAAATTTCAATTCTCACTATTTTCTCTCTTGCCCAATTTTAGGAACCCTTTCCTAAAATTTTCTATACATTCTATGTATTTCTATGCTTTTGTTTTTGTACACTTTGAAGTGAAAATCATTCTCCTTTTCATAGGAGAAGGGGACGCAGTGGACGCGTTAATCACGCGTCCACTTCCTTTTTCTTTCTTTGTCCACTTTTCCCTTTTCTTTCTTTCTTTGGCACCGTCCATTGAATAACAAACTAAACTTGCCTATATTTTTTTTTTCTTCATTCAAACGTGTGTGGGTCCCACACGTTTGAATCTCTTCTTTCTTCTCTCTTTTTTTTTTCAAATGTGTGTGGGTCCCATATGTTGGAGGACCCCACAACAAATATAGCATTTGGACTAACTTTTAGAAGTTAAGATAGCGTTACGTAAAAAATTAACTCATATAATATTTAAGTTATATTTGGTAATAGTTTTTTGAGTAACTTTTAGTCTAAACGCTATTTTTTATAGTATTCGATAATAAAGCGTTTAAATTAGCTTTTAGAGGTTTCTAGTCACATGTGTTGCACGTTGACAATGACAATGCTCATTGTAAATTACTTCTTTATACTCGTGTAATTATTTATTTATTTATATAATATTAAAGTACAAATTCTTATTTAGATTGAGTGGTTAAATTATATTACATTTTATATATACAGTAAATATTTTTTTAGTTCTATGTCACCATATTGATTCATATATTTTTTATTATATGTTAGTTGTTTTTATTTTCTTTTTTAAGGAAAAACTAAATTGATTTATAAAAATCATCATATAGCTTCTATTATACGTTTTAAAATTAATTTATATGTTTTGTTAATAACTTTCGCTCTAATTTCTTGTAGTAAATAAATATATGTTAACAGTAAAATAAGAATGCAATAAGAATGCAATCTAATAAATCAAATTAAATATTTATAAATAATAATAAATTTTTATTTTTATTTTTTTAGCCAATCAAAATCATAAAAGCATTTTAAACGATTGTTAATAAAATTATATTCTTTAATAGAATAGGATTTGAATTATATAAGGTATCACTATATCTAATTAAACTGGAGATGTTTAAAAGTAATAATTTTTATCTTATTTTTTTGCTAACCAAATTGCAATTTGTAATTAAAGAAATTTAACCATATCCTTTCTAAATCAAAACTGAATCATCTAGATATGTTTATTTAAAATAAATTTAAAAAATGTAAAAATTTTCAAATGCCTCATTTACATATATTATTTGAAATAATTATGTTGAAGCTAAATTATAAATTATCATTATGATAAATTTTTAAAAATTATTAAATTATTATTAATAATTTACATAATAATATAATGAAATAAAATATAATTAGACACAATAATATAATGAAATAAAATATAATTAGACACAATAAGATAATAATGGCAAAATTTTAAAATTTTGAAATGCTTAATTATCTATATTTATTTATTTGTATTATTATATATTTGGGTTAAAATTTTTTAATTGGTTAAAACTAAGGTTATTTTAGGATATCTTAAATTTCATAAGGACAAGATCGGCAATCACATTATTTCTCATTCTCACTTTTATTTATAATATAGATAGAAGGTAGCACTTTATAAAAAGTTAACCCATGTAATATTTAACTTTTAGCGTTTTATAAAAGCTAATTAAACAGCTAACAGTTAAACACTATTAAGGCTCTATTTGACAATTTCAGTGGTTCTAGTAGATGTTAGCTGTCAGTTATTTTACTAGCTGTTAACGGTTAAATATTAGCTACTAGTGGTTAATTGTTTAAATATTGGTTTAAAATAAAAGTGTTCAGTAAAATAAGTGTTTGATTAGCTGTTTAATATAGAAAGACAAAAAAGGATAAGGTCATATATAGAAAACAAGGCAAAAACAAGTGATGGGCATAGACTTAATAAAAAATTGTAAAACGCTAAACGTTAATGAGGATAACATCTCGTGGAACATCGTCTCAAACTCTAAAAGTTATGATAGATATGACATTACCGAACACAATAAATTAAAATAGTATTTTAACCCAATTAAAACACTAAACATTATTCCAAACGCTCTTACCAAACATAACCTAAATAAACTAACAGCAATTAAAACAATTAATTTTACCGAACAGATCCTTAGCTTTTAGCGTTTTATGAAAAGTTATTCAAATAGCTAAATGTTATTAAAACAACTAACAACTATTGAACCAACTAATTTTGCCGAACAGAACCCTAACTTTTAGCGTTTTATAAAAAGTTACTTAAACAGCCAATAGCTAAACGCTACTCAAACAGCTAACAGCTACTAAAATAGCTAATTTGTTGAACAAACCCTTAGACTTGTGTTCGGCAACAATTGCTTAATTTGCTTTTAGCGTCTTGACCAGTCAAAATGCTAAACGCTACTACCTCTGTTCTATAATACTTGTCACATTTAGAATTTCACATCCCTTAAGAAAACCATTAAATTTATCTAAGTTACAATAAATTATTGAGTACATTGACTATATTATCCTTAATTTAATACTAAAAACATTAAAATTTATCTAAGTTAACGAATAAATTATTGAGTACATTGGACTTATATTATCCTTAATTTTAATAACTACATTCTTTAAGAAAAATTCATTTAAATTGAAATTATTGAGTACATTGACTATATTATCCTTAATTTAATACTAATTCTCTAAGAAAATCATTAAATTGAAATAATAATTATTAGTCATATATAAAAAGTAAACATGGAAAAAATATTTATTAATCATTGGAACCGCAAATGTGACAAGTACTTTGGAACAAACTATTTTCTAAAATGTGACAAGTATTTTGAAATGGAGGTAGTATTTTTTATAGTATTTGGTAACATAGCGTTTGAACTAATTTTTAGATGTTAAGATAACATATTATAAAAACTTAATCCATGTAATATTTTGTTTTTAGCGTTTTATAAAAAGTATTTAAACAGTTAGTAGTTAAATGCTACTAAAACATCTACAAGCTACAAAAACAGCTAATTTTAAATGTAATGTAACATATTATAAAAAGTTAACTTATGTAATATTATACTTTTAACATTTTATGAAAAACTATTAAATAGCTAACAGTTAAACGCTATGAAAACAATTACCAGCTACCAAAACAGCTAACACATATTAGAAAAAGTTAACCCATGTAATATTGTGCTATTAGCAGTTTTATGAAAATCTATTAAACAGCTAGCAGTTAAATACTACTAAAACAATTATCAGCTATCAAAACAATTAATTTTGTCAAACAGACCATAATCCTCACATATTACAAATTTACTTTTTTGGTCAACTTCAAAACAAATGAAAATTTTTCTCATCAATGGTCCTTTAAGAATAAAAATGACAAATACAACTCTAAAAATATGTATCTTTTAAAGAATGAGAACTTTTAAAAAAAAAAAAAACAAAAAGAAGAAATTTTCACATTTTATTCTCCAACAAGTAATCAAAATCAATTAATCTACTATCTAACAAGTAATAAACCCTAATCTATGATAATTGAAATATTGAGATTGTAGTGAGTGGGTTGGTTTCTTCATTCCGACAAAGACAGATATCAGTGCTCACCATATCCTTGAATCAGGTTGTCAAATTCAAAGTCAAAGTCAAAGTCAAAGTCAATGACAAGCATAAATCAGAAGAAGTTAAATAACTACAGCCTGAGGGTGCCAATACAAACTCAATTACAGTTCTAGTTCTACCGTTATAAGTATAAGAACTAAGGCTAATTTGCCTAACATTTGACAAAAAAAAAAGGTAATTTAACTCTAAATTTATTTAAAATAATTAAAAAAATATAAATTTAACATTTTTATCAATTTAGACCTTATTTTTTTAAGGTACTTACAATGTTATAATCATTGTATAGATCATAATTATGATCGAGTTGTATAATTTATTACAAAAATTAACTAAATATAGAATAAAAGCAAATGATACATAAGTATATATTTTATTCCTCTTTATCTTGATTGATGTTTTTATTTAAACTAATTGGTAGTGCACGATACATAACTCAATCCAAATTGATCGAACTAAATTTTTATTTAATTTTATTTTTTTAATCTATCTATATATAATCCTTAAGCCAAAAAAAAAAAAAAAATTATTAAATATATTAATCCTTTAAGCCCAAAAAAAAAAAAAAATCAAAAAAGCTGGCTAACATTTCAATCCTTTTGCCAAAAAAAAAAAAAAAATCAAAAAGCTGGCTTAACATTCTATTCGTTCAACAGTCTCTTTTATTTTCTTTTTTAAATTTTTGAATTTTTAAATTTATTTTTATGTCTTGTGTTCGGACCATTTAGAGTTATTTTTTAAAATCCACTCTCGTTAATGGATGTTAGTTGGATGTTAAAATTATTTGAATTATAAATTTAGCTTTTATCTAGAATTAGTTGGATGTTAAAATTTGAAATTCAAGATTTTTTCTTCTCTTCTTGAAAGTGGCATCATCTACCGCTACAATGTCTATATATTACTGTATTTGAGTCTCTGCATATTGCACATTCACATTTGCTTTATCATATTTTTTAAACATTTTTGTTATTCATGTGCAGGATATGGACAAGAATTTGAATCATGCAAATGGATTGATATTCAATCATTCAAGTTTTCCTAAATGGAGGATAGCCAAAATGATCAAATTTTAATTGTTGCATTATGGCACTGTAATTTGTTGTGTTATCTATTGTTTGTCTTTTCTCTTTTAATTTAATTATATTAGAACTATTATAAATTTTGCCTACACATATTACTCGCTAACTAGACACTTTATTACTATAATACAGCTTAAATTTTGTGATTTGGAATTTTATTAAGTGAGATTAAAATTTCTCTCTTTATTCTAATGAAAAAAAAAATATGTACATGATATTTATATATCCAATCATAAAATTATTAATGAAATCGAATAATTTTGTGGGTTATACAGTATGAGGCAGTCCTCCTCTTTAAATAAAATCACCAAATTGCTGATAACTTTCGTGGTGAGAGAATTCGAACTCGAAACTTCTCACTCTCTAAATCTTCTCCAAGAGATAGAAAAACCAACCAGACCACACCTAATTGGGTATAATTCTAATTATTGTAATTCAAATGACTGCATTTTTAATATGATGGTACGTTAGCATTTAGAGTTAGACACCTTTTAAGCATGAACTTGAATTATGATCTTGGTATCCAAAATATTAATTTTTGAAATTTATGTAAATTATGAAATAACATTTAATAAACTGTAACATAATAAGTGGCGCAAGGCGCTGACTTTCAGCTAGTTTATATGTAAACAAAAACTTAACATAACCTAATAATTTAGTAGTTTAAACGTGGTCAAATTTCTTTTTATGTAAACAAATCAAATTATCATCTGTTAAATTTGTGTTTTCTACTTTTTTTTTTTTAGTATAATATATTAGGATTTCATGAAAAACTTCAAATCAATATAAATAATGCATACAGTATATAATCTTCACCTGAATATCAGATATAGAATAAATTTATTATAATTAAACAATTGTTATTCGTTGATCTCACTTATTATAATTGGAAGGTGAACTTGAAAAAATTAATAGATCTTCAAAGTGGCTGACTAGACAAACTCCCTAAATCTTTCGCACATAATATCCATGAACTAGTTACTTATAACAAACATAGAAGATTTGCACCACTAAATCCAATGGAGAAACATGCCACGTTACCAGGTTTCAAAAGACAGATATCATAGTATATACAAAAAATTCTCCACAAATTATACATCTGTCCAAATAAACCAAAACAAATGCAAAAAACAAAATAAAAACTCTACACAAGATGAAAAGATCACAAAAACTCCACGAAGATAGAGATAAACCGCGAAAAATAGCAAAAACATCAATAACTTAGATCTGTGCCAAATAGTTATAGATCTGTAACTTATTTACAAAAAATGAAAAATTTACAATGAAATAAAAAATAATAGGGAGAGGCTGTCACGAGAGACAAAAATTAGCCCTTTTCTATATTTACATGCTTAGGGTGTGTGGTGTGTCTACTTATAAAAAACAGTTTTCTGTTAGAAAATAGTTTTCTTAGAAATGAAAACTAAAAAATAGAAATTGGAAAATGTGTTCACTTGGTAACAATAAAAAAATCATATTTTAACTTAACTTCACAAATATCATTCATAACTTTCATAATTAAAAGAAATAAAATGTTATAAAATAAATTTAAAAATTTTTTATGTAAAATTTTTTAAATTTTTTAAATTTTTATTATTGATTATTTATAATAATACTATCAAAAATAAATTAAAAATTTTTTAGCTAAAATTTTTTAAATTTTTTTAAATTTTATTATTGCATTTAGGTTATAATAAATACTATCATTTTAATATCCATTTTGCGTAATTTTTTTAAAAAATATAAGATATTATTAATATAAATTTATATAAAAAATAAATTTAATTATTTAAGCATAAATATAAATTTTTATGTTATTTAAATATTTAATTTTTCAATATAAATTTTTATGTTATTTAAATATTTTAATTTTTCAATAAAAATATTTTATAGAAAAAATTAGTTATTGATATTACAATTTTAATTATGAAAATGTCATTTTTTAAAAATGAAAAACAGTTGAAAAGGAAAAATCTGGAAAAAACTTAAAGCCGTTTTCCAAATCTTAGTTAAATTTTAAAAAATTGAAAAAATATTTCCTAATGTTTCAAATAGAAAACTGATTGATTTGAATATAGAACTCTGTTTTCCAGTTTTCTTAAAAAACTTTTCTAGAAAACTTACAAGCGCATACACCTTAAATTTTTATATGTCAATGGAGAAAAGGAAATAAAATTCTAATTTTATTATATGCTCTTCCCTTCGTACTTTTTTTTTAATTTTAATTTTTTTCTATTTTCCTTATTTTGCTATTTGATTTACTATGGATATGCTCAACTAATTAATTTTTGATTTTTGACCTTTTTCTTTTATCTATGACGTTGAAGCGTAACTATAAACTTGTTTTTATTTTCATTATGGCCATCAAGCATATTTAATTATATAGTTTTGTTTTAATTATATTAACTTTCAATATTTTTCATATTCATTTATATATTTTTTATTAAAATCAATATATAATATTAAATAATAATTATTACAAATACAATAAAAACATGTAATATGCAAATTAAATGGGTACAATAATAAACATTTGAAAAATAAAATTTACATTTTTCTTAAAATGAATTTACCCAACCGATTCATACCCTGCCTCACTCTGCCTCGCAGTGGAACGGATGGCGAGGCGCAATAGCAAAGCCGGCCTGGGGATCAAAAAATAATTTTATTTAACTATGGGCGATATAAATAAAATTTTTTTTTTCAAAAATTTTTTACATTAAAAATTAATTAATTTTTTTTTTAATTTTGGGGAGCCACAGCCTTTTGGCTAATGAAACAAAATCTCGTTTAGCTCTTATTATGGCAAAAAGTATATTCAATTTTTAAACTTTGAGTTTTAATTCCTCAATTTATTTGCAGACATGAGCCTTTCAAATTATATTTTTACTAAATTAAACCCTTATTTATGAGGTCATAAAATGTACAGTCACTTGGGAGAAGGAAGATGACAATAATTACAAGATTAGGGTTCTTTTGACAGTAAAAATTAAGAATTTGATATTGTTTCCTTCAATGTTCTGATTTTTATTTACCTTTACTTCAACATCGAGATGAAAAATTGAGATTTTATCGTGCCATATTATTGTTAAATTTGTTTTTAATGTTAATAACTTCAATTCTTGCTCTTAGTTAATAAGGGTTTGATTTTAAAAATTTAAAGTTGTAATGGCACTGTCTGGAAAAAAAAAAAATGCACAGGCTTAATAGGTGAATCTTACAAATTCAAGAGCTTAAATAAATGTTTTGCCTTCTATTTTTGTTAAAAATTTTAAAAAATTTATCAAATAAAAATCTCAGTAAAATGCACTTATTTATATAAAAAATTCCCATTTAATTTCTTTAATTGATAAAAAATAAAGTTTAGAAATTAAAATAAAAAAATTTGACAATAATTATCCCATTTAGGTGGACTCGAAACCCCCTTCTAAGTTTTGACCAAAAAAAAAAAAAAAAAAAAAATTAGGTTGGACTCGAAACCCCCTTCTAGTTTGAACCAAAAAATAAAAAAAAAAAAAAACAAAAAAAAAAAAAAAAAAAAAACAAAAGTCAATCACATAAATTGGAATTAAAGTGTCCGAAATTTATTTTTTTTTAGAAGAAATAAAACTAGAAATTTCATCCGGAGGAAACTGTACACAACTGTAGGATGAATATAGATAAATATATTTTTACATTTTTATATTTTTGTATAGAATAATACACCACTTATACAAAGAATAAACAAATACAATATTGATTTCAAATATTTGATATTTGTGCTTTAGGCGAGGAGATCTGCACCACAATAATGATAATAATAATTCAAAATTAAATCCGATAATAAAATACCAAAATATGAACAACAATAAATCTCAATATTTAGGGACAATAAATTAGATCTTATACAGATCTAAAGATTATATACAAAAAAAAAAAAAAAAAAAAAAAGAAACGGCTTGCGTGGACTCATGGTGAGAGTTATTGTGGCCGTGGTGAAGAAGAAAAATAGAGATTTAAGTTTTTTAGTTTGGAAAAGCAAGAAAAATCTTGTGTGGTTGAAACTTTTCACCCTTAAAATTTATAATATTTAAGAAAAATTATAAATCAAATAATAAGAAAAATTAACTATTATTCGTTTCCATTTGTTTGTTTTTTTATTCCTATTTAAAATTCCAAAAGTTTTCAAGGTTTCTAAATATATATGGTAATATTTGATTATTAAAAAAAAAAAAAAAAAAAAAAAAAGGAAACGGGGTGACTATGGGTGAGAGCTTATTGGTGGCCGTCGGTGAAAGAAGAAAATAGAGATTTTAAGTTTTAGGTTTTGGAAGAAGCAAGAAAAAATCTGGTGTTGAAACTTTTCACCCTTAAAATTTTTTTATAATATTTAAGAAAATTATAATCAAATAATAAGAAAAAATATACTTTATTCGTTCCATTTTGTTTGTTTGTTATTCCTTATTTAAATATCAAAATGTTTTCAAGGTTTCTAAATTTATATATGTAAATGATTATTTTTTTCATAATAACCTTTATAATTATTCATTAAATGAAAACTTTTTATTAATATCCTAATAAATTAAAAATAAAAAATTTATAGATTAAAATTTTAATATGTGTATTTTTTCATATCAAGCAAACGATAAAAGACAGAGAAAGTATATACCAAAACCGTGGAAGATTCATCCACTGGACTAAAACGGATGGCTGTTGGTACCTTTTGAAAGTCAGAAGATTACAGGGATGATAGTGATATTAAAGAAAATTTCAAGGGAGGTAACTGATATTATACCTTTTCCTCATCTTCTCAATTCAAGACCCTGTACAAAGACCAGAAAGAATCGCAATGTACCTTAGTCTTGTAGTATATTTATTAACTATTACTATTATGATATAAACAACTCCCCAGCTTTCTCTTCTCTTTCTCTCTTCCTCTATGTTGCTTTTACCTGCATATGTTACGGCATATTAAAGGAAGTGACCTGTTCTTCCCACGGATTTTGCCATTGCCAGCTGGGAACACTACCAGAGGTCAAAGTTAGTTTCAATTTGTGCTGTTGTTTGGTTTCTAAGAAATTTTAAAAAGCAGAAAAGAAAAGCAATGGAAAATAAAATATGGGTTTTCTATTTGTTTGAACTGTTTGCTGAATAAACAAATAAAATGGAAAAGTCAACATATTAACTGAATTAAAGAAATACCTTGCGCCTTTTTATTTTCTTCGCTTTTGCGTTAACACTACATTAAAAATTTATTTTATCAAAGAGAGATTTTTTTGCTTTCTCTCTCTATTGTTTCTTGTGTTACTGTGTACAATTTGATATTTCAATATCTGCTAAAGAAGGTGATTATGGGTTTCGCTTATCTGATTTGTATTGTAATTTCTTGTTCTGTTTCAAAATCTGTTGGGCGAAATCTGTGTCCAACGTTAACTGTTGATTCAGTTCAGGAGCTGTGATATTTTCCAATTTCTGTCATCATTTATCTTTTTGGTGTTTGAAGGATCTGTTGTTAGTGGGGGGAATTCTTAATTTTTGATTTTATTCCTCCACTAATTTAGAATTTAGTACAATATTTATATGTCCATCATTATATTTGCCTTTGCTGCAGCTCATTGAAAATTATTACTTTCACTATTTCAGTTTTGTGTTTTATGTCCTCTACACAAGGAATTAAATATTTTGGCTATGCAGAAGTTTATTTGATTTGCTATTTGTTTTATCTAATTATTATGCCATGTGTTCTGCTTCCTGGGCTCTTTCGCCTTTTCTTTTCATTTTCTTCAGATTGTTAAAATGGTAATATCCATATTTTGAGGGCTCTGATGTGAACCTTTTCCGTTTATGAACTCATATCCTTTGAAGAAATGTGACCCATGTGTGTGTCCATTAGCTCGGGTTTTAGGCAGAGGAATGGATTTTATGGGGAAAAAAATGCATATCCATTATTGCATAAATATGAATGAATATGAGAATAACATTTTGGGCTATTAATGGAAGTGCATAAAATTTTGTGGGAAACTAGTATAAACTATCCATGCTGGCATCAGCATCTTATTTGGTTGACAAATTGATTTCTTGCATTTCCCTTCCAAAGTTTTTGTTAATGTTGAACAAGTTCTGGAAAAGCAAAAATAGCTCATTTTATGAGGTATTTGGGTTCCATAACTACATGTTTATCGTTTAGTTTTGCAGGACAAGGTACAACAACTACCATTGGAGATATTCATTTGCATAAACGTTCCGGTGATGACTTGTTTCCCTTCGTTTTTCAAAAAGAAGGGATCTCCCCCAACTAAACGTGCTACAGAAGTTGACGAAGGTATGCATTTGCATATGGACTTTCTTGTTCTATTAGCAAAGGCCATAGATAAATTTTGTGGGCATTGGAGGATAAATTAAATGATATGATTTCTGCTAGGACCTGTTTATAGCACTATAGCAGTTTAGATGACTGAATTGAATGGAGAAATAGTTACATAAGCTTCCTAATTCTATTATTCTCTAATGTCCTTTTCCTCTTCCATATGCTGAAGATTCTCATGAGTTATCGTGGTGCAGTTGTTTCAAGTGTTCAGAATACAAACTTGTACACTTACAAAGAATTGCGAATAGCAACTGAAAATTTTAATCCAGCCAATAAAGTTGGAGAGGGAGGTTTTGGTTCTGTCTACAAGGTGATTCCATGAGTTGTGGCGATTAGCAGACTGTTTTCTTGATTTAAATGCAAATGCCTGATAAAATTTTCTTGAAATATACAGGGAGTGCTCAAAGATGGCTCAGTCGTGGCTATAAAGGTACTATCAGCTGACTCAAGACAAGGGTTGCGGGAATTCTTGACAGAAATAAAATTAATTGCAGATATAGAACATGAAAACCTGGTTAAGTTGTATGGTTGTTGTGTTGAAGAAGACCATAGGATCTTGGTCTATGGCTATCTCAAGAATAACAGCCTTGCACAAACTCTTCTTGGTAAATCCACCTTTTTATTCTTCAATTGAATTGATCAATTTTGAGGGAATAATCATTTTCTCTTTGCCTTTAAGGTGGAGGTCATAGCAGCATCCAATTCAGTTGGCCTACAAGGTGTAAAATATGCATAGGTGTTGCGCAGGGGCTTGCATTTCTTCATGAAGAAGTCAGTCCGCATATTGTTCATAGGGACATCAAAGCAAGCAATATCCTCCTTGATGAAAATCTGATGGCCAAAATTTCAGATTTTGGCCTTGCAAAGCTTTTCCCACCCAATATGACCCATATAAGCACACGTGTTGCTGGAACTGCGTAAGTTTATATGTTCTACCACACCTGTTCAAGTGTGCATGGAATCCATTAAAGTTTGCTTACAGATGCAAGATTGTATTATACTTGATGGTTTTAAAATCAATTGCAACTTGTATAGTTTGGTATAACCTACTAGAACTGTCTATTGCACTATTATTCTGTTTGGAAACTCTATTGTATTCAAGAAGGGTAAGTTTCATTGGTTGAGGTCCCCTCAGAATCAGAGTGTATCTGATAACTTTAAAATCATATCAAGAAGATAACCTTTACCATCTTTAAGCTGAGATCATATAATATTGATCCTTCCTTTCCTTCTTAGAGATGATGCGTTGGCTGCTATTACACTTGGCTTTTAGTTAGTTTCATATTCTCATGTTTGATGTTTAGCCCTTCAGTTTTCTCAAAAATCAGTCTGAAGTCTGTGATAACATATTATCAGGATCATCAAATGTGATTATTATGACTAGTTGCTGACATGATATGATATTTGAATGGTACGGAATAATATGGAATTTTTTTTTTTTTTTTTTTCATTTTAACCAGATTTTCCTTTTTGATTTTTTTAGAGGTTATTTGGCACCTGAATATGCTATTCGAGGACAGCTGACAAGGAAAGCAGATTTATACAGTTTTGGTGTTCTAATCCTGGAAATTGTTTGTGGGAGGTCCAATACGAACAGGCGGTTACCCCCAGAAGAGCAATATCTTCTTGAACGGGTATGGATTTTTTAAGTTCACTATATTTTTATCTCGTAATGGTGCTCATTACTGAGATAAAAATGTATGTTTTGTGGTGAAAAGAGGTGATAAAGATAATCATTTTGCACATGCATGCAAAAGACACCGGAGAATCCCCTTGATGAGCCTGTCTGTAGGTTTCTAAAGTGAATACTGGCTCATGTATTTTGAACCAGGGGATTGATTTCCCACTTCTAAGTGTTCATTTTATTGGTAAGAAAGATATCTCGAAATTAAATTAATAAATCAGAGCCATATAAACATGTTTCCTAGAAATGTGGAAAGCATGAATTGAAAGGATATCAGTGTCAAGTGGTCCAAGAGTGTTTAATACGTGATAGCCCTCAGCATCATTGTGGAACAGCAACAAGTTTTTTATCTAACTTTTCTACTTTTCCTGTCTTTCTTTTCTTTTTTTTTTTCCTTTTTTTTTTTTATTCTTTTTGTCTAATCTCAGAAGTGTTGTTTAATGGGCTTATCTCCAAGTTGTTTCTCTAACATTTCTTTTTATCTATTTTTACTCCTCTTGTTTATGTTTTAATTATTATTCTTTTAGCAAATCAAAATTTGAAAGGCTAAAGTTCGAGCTAAATGAGAAGCTCTCATTTGGTTCTTGATTCTTTGACGGATTAATAGTAATAATTTTCTTGTTGCACACAAAGAGACCTAATAAAGTTTTGCCTCCAGGTGACGTGTTGCATGCTGATAAGGGAGTAGGTTTTATTCTCACAAATTGCCCCATTGGTAATTATGAGGAGAATTATGTGTGGAAACACTAGATGGAGTATGTGTAAAGCTTTTGATAGCAGGAAAGATGCTTAGGTATTATGCTGTATGTTTAGTATTTCTTTGGAAAGAAATGCTCATATTATTAAGAATTAGAGGTCTTTATTTTAGTACAATTGTTGAGGGATAAAATAGTTTCATTGGCCTCATTACCAGTCAATTCTCCATCAGTCTTTACCTTGCAGTCTATCTCCCTGTACCTTGAAGTTCTATCTCCCAGTCTTAGTAGAGACTCTTTCCATTCTTCTCCTCGCAGTTGAATAAATATGATCCTTCATTTGTTGTTGAGGTGCAAACTTCCTTTCTTCCGACCTTCAAGAATGGTTCACTATGCAATTCTGTAGAAGCCTTGGTCAGCATCATCTTTTCCTTTGAGAAAAATCTCTTGGTGTAGGTGTGAAATAAATAGACCAGCAGATTCACTAGACTTTTCCTGCAATTCTACGCTAGTGGTTGATTTTGCAATATAGCTTCCAGTAACATTCAAGAGAAAACTTTTGTTTTTGTATACTACTAACTACATACCACAATAGGTTGAACTTTTCAACTGCATACAAAGCTTATCTCCATATAAAGCTTCCATACAACTGACATCAGATTTGGGGTATTGGTACCATACGAGAAGCGTAGGCCTAGTGGTCTACCTGGGTCGATCAATGTTTCATCATCTTTTATCTCTGATATTTATTCTTTTTTTTTTCTCTTTTTTCTGAAGTGAGGTGTCCTCAGGTGAATTTGTAAAGGACGGGGGAAGTTATGAACATGTTGGAGTATTTTTTACACTACCAGTGATCTTAAAAGAGTAGTTGTGAGATAAGACAGACCTCTAATTCCAGTAAAGTATGAAAGTAATGAACTAAGGCTAAGTTTCTTATACGCTGTAATGAAATATAACTTAATGTAATTAGATTGATTTTTAGTTTAAAAATTAAATCAAAAATGAATTTACGTTTGATTATGTGTACCAAGCGTATATATCCTAAGAGTTTATATGATTATATCACAACATTCAATTGCATCATATACTATGTTAAGTTCCTAGTCATCAATATTCTGTTTCTATGCAAAGACTTACAAGTTTAAGTTATGAACGCTTTGTCTAACTTTCTTCTATCAAATGTATGATTTAACGGGCTCCAAAATCATCTTTCTTTCTGATTGACTGGGTCGAAAAGTAAGAGATATTATTATTAAGGAAATATGATAATTGCAGGTATGGGAATTGCATGAGAAGGGAGAACTGGCGACTTTGATAGATCCATCATTGCATGGAGATTATGACACTGAAGAAGCTTGCAAATACATGAAGATTGGTCTTCTTTGCACCCAAGACATACCAAAGCTGAGACCAACAATGTCCACTGTGGTTAAGATGCTAACGGGCGAGATAGATGTGAATGACTATAAAATATCAAAACCTGGACTGCTTGCTGAGTTCATAGCTTTCAGAGGTAGTGACAAAAGAAAGAAAGCTAACGTCTCATCTACTACAGGATCTGCCGGTTCAACTAAGCCGGGCGATGACAATTTATCTTCATCATCGGGGATGGCTACCTCATATGCTACTATGACCTTTAATTCTATATATGATAGAAGCAATTAACTTGTGACATTTTTACGTGTCTTCTTCTTCTTTTTCCCAAGGGGGATTATAATGGATGCTATGTTTATTGTTTAGTTTTGTATGTTCCCTTTTGGTTTTTTAGTGAGGTGAGGTTGTCCTTGTAAATCAAGAGTTTTCCCCCACCTTTTTTTTTTCCCTAGTCCATATTTCCGTTGATCACTATTTTTTTTTTCTTTTATCTTGTATTTAAACTACACCATATACTTATGAGCATTCCTTCATGCCATAAATAGATATTCCTGTAAATATCATGTATTTTTTTTTCCTTTTTTTTTGGAGAAAGGGTCTATGCAATAATCAATAACCCCCATTTGCATTTACTCTTAAAATTATCTCTTCTTACTTTAATTGTTTACTGTAACATTTACACTCCAATCAAGCAATTATCATCTGACAGCAAAAATTAAACCTAATATTTTACAGAACTGCTGCTTTAGCATTGTTCTAAATATTTTACAGAACCATTATTTTAGCATGTTCTAACTCTAAACTCTTCTGACTTGAATTATTCAGGAAATCAGCTGCACAAAAAAATCATATTCTCCTTTAGCATTGCATTTACATCTTCTCTTCTTGCAACTTCTCTATCTTGCAACTCATCTAACCTTGTACCAAAACAATGAAAATGGGTATTAACAAGCTAAAATAGTTTATGAAAATCCAGAAACTAGGCATGCTATTGTTAAATGATAACCTGAAACGAGAAAGATTGCCACAAGGAAGTTAGTTTGTACTAGTGAACTGATATATCCTGTGAGAGAATGATATAAGACCTACCACAGGAATCTCATGTTTAGTATTATTTTTGTTTTTGATTTTTGGTTTCTTTTATTTTTGTATGCTAAAAGTTTGCATCTTGGAAAACAGATGATGGAACAAAGAAAAACTTATGATTTTCCCTTATTGCAGTAACATGGTTTTTTATTTTAAAACACCAAATAACAAAAATCTGGTTTATAATAGATTTTTCCTTTATCTTTCAGTTTCAGGAAAATAGAAAAAGGCCCCTTTATCACCCCCACGAACGAACCAATAGGGCGACTAGCCAACAAATGGAGATAGAAAAGGTAATAGTGTTAGAACATAAGAATGGCAAATCAACAAACTGGCAAAAGAATTGATAGCCGTTCTGTTGCGGAAGCATAAAACCCATTTTGCAATGGGGCAACCTATCCTGTTTCAATGCGAATACTGGAAATCACAGTTCACGGACCAATCCAGCCACCAATGCTTGAATATTGTTGTAGCAGAATAATTTATTATTACTAAAAAACTCCTTCAACAGTGAATCCGAGACGGATGGAATTTTGTAAACCCAAGTTTTTCCATAACATCAATGGAAAATTCAACTCAATGACTTGGCAAAGAATGTAATGAGCAGCAAAGACACGACTTTCTCCGAGGAAATGCAACAAATCATTATCCATAAGAGGTCCACTGAATAGAAACACAAAGGGCTCAAGGATCTGAAAATCAGATTGATCAACCACAGGTATATTGTGCAGAATAACTAAGCAAGTGGCGATGCTAAATCTAAACCTGAAGGGATTTCATTGGTTTGAAAGAGGTTCATGAACTAAATCAACTCAGACTTTAAGCTTCTCACCACATGAAATGCTCTAATTTTATACCCCAGTAATTCTTAATCGTGCAACAAGATATTCTAAGTTCCATCATTAACCTTCTAAACATATTTGCAGCCTCATTGGAATGCACTATGGATTGCCCAGCTAGAGCACCTGTAAAGTAATCACTCAAAATAAGATAGCTTCCAATAGTAAGATAGAGGAATTGAACTGTCAAAGACCACAAAACATTTTGCATTCTAGGGTAGTTTCTAACCGATAGCATACTTGACAAGGAAGAATTCACTTGATATTAATGTTTCTGGTTGTTGCACACTCAACTCAAGTCAAATAAGCTTTAGTAAAACAACTTGGCGCTTAAATTTCTCTTTCTTTCCTTAACACTTGAATAAGAATTCATAGAGGTGATGATGGAAATTAACTGGAGAAAAGAACCGTCTATAACCATCATATTATAACATTTACAGCAGGGGAAACAAATAATAATAAACACTCAAAAAGTATATAAAAATCAATTTCAGAACCAGTTAAGAAAGATCCCAAAAATTTCTGAACACATGTGAATCCTAACTTACAAAATTTGAATGAACATAAGCAACATAGTCTAAATAAAACAAATACTGGTTTTCCTATGATTTTGACATTATGAGAGGAGAGAATTCAACTAAGGCCATGCTACTAGAACTTAAGCAATGGAAAACTCACTACATGTGTCCTCTTCCACAGGAGGGCGGATAGACGAAAAACTAGGGATGGCAATGGATAGGGTTCGGGTTGGGTAATGCAATACCCATACCCATGCCCATACCAAAAACCAATCACATCTTCGATCCCCATACCCTACCCAATACCCTATTGGGTAGGGAATGTTATACCCAGCCGCAAAACCAATGGATTTCGTTATATCCATGGGTACCCATTATCCCTATATACCCATGGGTATACATTACCCACGGATACTCATTTATCCACTTACTCATATTATTTAAAAATTAGATTATATTGAATTAAAAAATTAAAGTATTTATCCAAATGATTTATATCATACATAAAAACGTATGAAAATAAATTAATACATAAATAGTTAGACTTACATATTGAATTAAAAAATTAAAGTAATTTATCACCAAATGGGGCATTTATAATCATACATAAATATACGAATATACATAAATAAATGGTTTTGAATCAAGTAATAAATTAAAATTTTGGTAATTCCAAGCTCCTGTTCTTGCTTATTCATTAATACTGGTCACTGTCAAATGTGAATTGGTAGTGAGACTAATTACCAAGTGTAATTAAAAATCAAATTAATAGAGATAACTAAAAAAACGAATCATTGGTATTGAATTTGAAGAGAAATTCTACGCATCCTAAGGATACTAATAGATATATGTTATAGATGTGTCCATTTGAACACTTTCATATCACTATTATCATTATGCTGTTTTCTCGTTAGACATTAATTCGTGAACTGCATGAAGGATCTATGCGGAATGAATGATTAAAATTAAATTTTAATAATTTCATGAGTAGAATAAAATTTTAAGAAATTAGTTGACAATTTAAATGTGAAATTATGTGAAAAACGTAATTAGGTGGACAGCTTATTTTGCAATATCAGCACTTGTTATGTCAAATAATATAGTAAAGATTATAATGTTATAAAGATGTGAATTTACTAAGGTTCAAACAAGTAACCCAGGGTTTAATTAAAGAATTTTTGAGTAACCTGGATATATGATATTTTGTTTGTAAAATAATGATTAAAGTGATTTCGAATCTCTATGTGGGTTTGAATGTTCGGGGTTGATTAGAGGTTTGTGTGTTGAGTGATGGCGTATATTGTATATTCATTGATGTGACGTTTCGTTGCATGAGGAAGTACTTCATGAGTTGTTCGAAGCGAAGTAAAGTAACTTATAGGTTTCGGGTTTTATCTAATGACATCTGCCTAGCTTGATTCGGTATAAACAGCGGTCAAAATCCTATAAAATTGGTCGGATTTGTGACTGAGTTCGGGATTGGGTGCATACGCCATCGGGTCGGGTTGATTTTGGCCTCATCACAGCTATGGAGATGATATACTCAAATCATAGAACTTATATTATTCAAAAATTTATCAAGGACAATTATAGGAAAACGCAGAGACACTTGAAAATCCCCCTCCCCTTCTACGCCCCTTTCTGATTGCCAAAATTGACAGGTTACTTTTCAAATAGCATTGCTTCATTTGGACGAAAGTCCGGCTGTCACAAAGTGGTGCGTATTCAAAAATTACCAGCAAAAATCGGAATGGGCGGCTCTCGCTCGCTAGTCTCACATTGCAGAAGGTATCCAGGACTATTTTTACGTTTCACGCGTCTGCAGAAGGTCTATATGCAGCAGAACTTGCCATGTGCCTGCAGTTCTCGCCATTTTGCATTTGGATATTGGATGGCGATGGTCGGCGTGTACATGGTTTGTATTGTGCAATAGTATATGCTGTAGAATAGGTATTTGCAGTAATATAGGGTAAAGTATAATTTTGCTAGATCGTGAGGCATAAGACGGCTTGTAACGCGTAAGTACACTAAAAGGGCGAGTACGTTTAACGCCCATACGCACTCAGAGAAAGAACCGATTCTTTAATTTATCCTAATTCCAATCTGTCATGTTGTAGGGAGATTATTTGCAAATAGAATCAATCACTAGCAGCACATCTGATGTTGAGATGAGTGTAGAGTGATACAAATATTTTCTTTTTCTTTTCATTTTCAAACTTGTAGGAGATAGTATGAGGGGCTACACAAGAGTAAAATTTAAACACTGTTAAGATGTACCAAACATCAACTGTCAGCATCTTAGAATATAAATAAGCCATTTTATCAGGCCCTCCCAAAATTATTGTCAACGGGCGCGTACACGTTACATCTTTGACAAATTGTAATGAGCAATAGACTGGATCGAGGGCTTCCCAATGAATGTATTAAAGGAAAAAAAAATAATTTTGGAAAATGCGAAATGAAAGAAATGTTTCAATCCATAAATCTAGAAGATGAAAAGTAAACACGTGGCATGTAGTGATTAAGACACGATAGCCGTCAAAAGCAAAAAAGCCCCCTCCAGGTTTCAGGCAATTGCAGCAGCTGCCATTGCTAAGCATGAAGAAGGTCATCCATGCCGCTTGATTGTACACCAATCTAATGCGAGCCTTGGCTCATGTTGACACCAATTCAGTTGCTTGGTAACCCGAGATATCATCAAGCTCGGTATGTAGTGGAGGATTACTAACAACACCAGCCTAGATTTCCTTTACAACATCCATTAGCGGTTCAAAGCAAGATCACTTTTCCTTACCGTCAAATAACAGTCACTGAATTTGAACATTAAACAGGCAGAGGTTAAAAATGACAATAAGACGGATTAGCACCATCCAGCCAAACATGGTAGGATGAACAAGATGGGGCAATGATAAACTACTGAGAAATGGAGAAATGATGGGAAATATTAAACTGATCCTGTGTTAATACGCAATATATTAACCGTTTCAAAATTAAAAAATTAGGCATTCGTCACAATCATTATAAACGCTTTCTCGAACCATTTAACATTATCCCTTGTCAAAACTTCAACTTATCTTCCTCTACAAGAAACATCCATTACATATTGGGTTTTCTTATCAAAGGAAGCTATGTTAGTTACAACGAATTATACAATATTAAAGACAAAATTGTTTACATGAACAGTCACCACTCTATAGGCAACTAATTCTTTAATATCATTAAAGCAAGGCAGAACAAGGGCAAATTTTTTGTGAATCTTGATGAGAGCAGAATGTATAGCTCGCAGTTATGGAAAAATTCTTATATGAGGTAAAACAGGGGATTATTATCGAAAATCCAATACCTTCAAAAGATAATGTAACTATATATAGACAGATACTGCAACGTTCTTGATTTTGAAATCCCAACGAACTCAGTCTCAGTTGGCAGCTGAGACCTAGGATCAAGATATTACAGCCAAATCTCATCTCTGCCTGGTCACTTGATTCAAAGTTTCAGGATGAATTCAAATAAAAACAGAACGCGATTTGGGGCAGGGCAGAGGACGTATTGACATCGAGTGAATAGTTTCAATTTACTAAGTTGAAGATTTTTTTTTTTTTCTGAGCATCAAATCCAACAATAATCTTCTCTTCTCAGTAGAATTCAAGAGAAATGCATTAACAACATGTTTTCAAAATCTAACATGACGAAACTAATAAATTATTCTGATGAACTATGGCAAATATTCATCAAGCAAAAAAGAAAAAAAACTCCATCAAAGTAAAATTCAGAATGACTAAGCAAAATATTGTCAATAAAGGAGAAAAAAATCCATCAAGCAGTTAAATATTCAGAGCGCTTCACTAATCCTTTTCCTTTTTAGTTTTTTAATTTGAGAAAACCGGAAGTGGTGGTGCAAGTTAACTGCGACAGACACAATAGATCCCTTGTATTCATAATTTCTTTCCCCATAACACGCTTGCAGAAAAAAAATCCATCAAAGTAAAATTCAGATGACTAAGCAAATATTGTCAATAAAAGAAGAAAAAAAATCCATCAAAGTAAAATTCAGAGCATCACTAATCCTTTTCCTTTTTTTTTTTTTAATTTGAAAAAGATGCAAGTACTACACAATAATCCCTTGTAATTATAATTTCTTCACAAACCTGCAGGCCATATCTCTCTACATTATCAGTGGCGACAGAAACTGCGACTCGACTTATATCAGTAGCAAATACTCTTCCCTGATTTCCCAAAATCCTGCCAATATCAATCGCAATAGCACCACTACCAGTCCCTAAATCTGCCCACAAACCTTCTTTCAACTCTCCACAATTCAAAATCACATCTTTCACCAAATCAACAATTAATTCAGTTTCAGGCCTGGGAATCAGGACCCCTTCTTCTACACTCAACACCAAATCCCTCCAGTGCTCACACCCAACAATATACTGAAAAGGTCTCCTCTCCTCAATTCTCTGCCTCCAAAGAACATATAGTTCATCCAAACATGCCCTTAACCTAACATCCATGGAGTGATTTTCAATACCCAGTTGAGATATCAGTGAAGGGTCTTCAAGTGAGTCTTCTATTAGCCATTTGAGTTCTCTACAAAGAAGACTGGAGTCCGGGCCATTATCTAAGTCAACAAAAGAGTTCCCAATTGAGGAAGCAAGTTTTTTAGCCCAGTCATGCCATTTTTTGAGGTCGGATAAAGAGGTTGAGTATGTGGGTGGCCTTAAAAAGAGTGGGGTTTTGAGTTTTCGCGGACAGAAGGTTGTTGATGAGGATTTTGTAGAAGAGCAAATGGGTTTGGATAGATGGGCAAAAAGAGATGGAATACGACCAGCAGAAAAAACAGAGCAGCTGAGCTTCATCTTTTCTCGGATTTAGCTACGGTTTTCTGGTTCCCCGTCTTCCCTCATGATTAGATTGAAATGGAGGGGGAGACGGTATGGTTCTAAAGCTCATTAACAAAAATTCAGTGTTTCACGACATTGGGGATTAAATGGCGATATCGTTTTGTTCTTGAATGACGGTAATCTGATAGTAAACGGCCGAACGGTCTTGGTCGGGCAAGGACAGCACGTAAACCTACAAATATTTATCGGGGTCATTTGATTTATGTTCTGTGGCAAATCAGAAAATGGCAATGGCGATTTAGTCCGCAAACGACATGTTCCAATGCGATACATCTCTTGTAAAACGACAATCTCACATCTGACGGAACTCGCACGTTCCCTTAAATCTAATCTGATGTACATTTCAGGATTGAGTTTAAGCACAATGTTGTCCATTCAGTTATTAATTTTTGTTCCTCTCCATATAATTTTTTATTTAACCATATAAGCCCTGAACTGAGTCGCAAAATTATATTTCATCCTTCACCGTTTAATTTATAATTTATAATTTTTCTTCCGGATTGTCCTGTGAATCTATGTTATTGACTAACGTTTAATTTATCATCAAACCTCAATAAATAAATAAATACTGTGGGAAATCTATGGTTATTGACTAATCGTTTAAAATTTAATAGACATCAAGACCTCAAATTCAATAAATAAAAATATATATATAATCATATAGTATTCATATATATTATACTATGATACTATAATAGGTATCAGTGTCGTGTGTGTGTGGCTTAAACTTTTCTTTTATCAATATCAGAGCGAGTACGTATTTATACCCAGCGGCTGCGACTTACCGGGAGCACGCCTACATCGGCTCTTGAGCTTTAGTCACAGTTCAAGTCATTTTTACTCCTCATGTGGGCAGGATGTAACTTTAATGGGCAATTAGAAATTGAGAGATTAGCCATAACCTTCGTGAGTAATAGCTATATATATAGTAAGTATAGTATAGTAGTGCAATGTCGCATTTTAAGTTTGTTGTGACATATTGAACAAGTCCCATTTTGAGACCGAGTACTCTGTATAAAGATACTCCCCAAGTGTGAGTGTGCGAACTAATACTCTTTATCCAACCAATATCTATGTGAGGTTGTGGCGAGAATAAAGGATGGAGGGTGTGTGTGTGTGTTAAACTTTTTTATCAATATCGGATACTATTATCGGGGGACCGCCTAATCCGGCTCTGAGTTTAGTCACAGTTAAGTCTTTTTACTCCTCATTGCAGGTGTATTTAATGGGAATTGAAATTGAGAGATTAGCCATAACTCGTAGATATATATATATATATATATAGCAAATGTCCATTTTTTTGTTTGACATATTACAAGTCCCATTTTGACCATACTTGTATAAAGATATCCCAAAGTGTGATGTCAAATACTCTTTATCCAACCAATCTATTGAGTTTGGCGAATAAGGTGGAGGAAGATGATAACACCACCAACACCAACTCTACACGGTCAATTTTCAGCTCACCAAAAATACTTCACAAGCAAACTCATTTTCCTTCCTTCCTTTCTTTCTTTCTTAGTGTTTTCTTGCAACTCTCAAAACTTTCCAAACCCCCACCAAAATATATGAAAATAGAAGCATTGCCAAGTCAAGCTTATCTCCCAAACTCTTAATTAAGCCCAATAATAAAACTATTTGCTTTTTTGTATAGACTTATATTTAATTTTTCATAGTAACGCCAAATTTGGTGTGTTAGCTCATCTCCTGATATTCTTCTTCTCTTGGCTTAGACATACTTTGTTTCTTCATCCCACTTTCACTATCCTTACTTCTCTATCCTTTCATTCTCTTCAATGGATTTACCGGTGAAGTCGCCGGTTTTCGGTGACCAGAAATTCTCATATAGACTAGAAACCAATAATTTATCCTATAAGTTATGCAGCAAATTTGATGAGCTAAAATGGGTTTTTCTTGGTAAAACTCAAAATAAACCTACTAAATTTATTCTCAAGGAAGTAACCTGTGAAGCTAAGCCCGGAGAAATTACCGCCATTGCGGGTCCAAGTGGTGCAGGCAAAACTACATTACTAGAAATTCTTGCAGGAAAGATTTCTACTAATGAAGTCTGTAATCATGTTTTTGTAAATGACAGGCCAATGAATGCAAAACAATTTCGAAGGCTATCAGGCTATGTTACTCAAGATGATGCGTTGTTTCCATTACTTACAGTGCAAGAAACACTAATGTACAGTGCACTTTTAAGACTGAAAGGAGGAGCAAAAGAGGCTACTAATAGAGTCAAGAGATTGATGAAAGAACTTGGACTAGAGCAAGTTGCAAATTCAAGAATTGGTGATGGATCAAATAATAAAGGGGGCATTTCAGGCGGCGAAAGGCGCAGGGTTTCGATCGGAGTTGATTTAGTACATGACCCTTCTGTTGTTTTAATCGATGAACCTACTTCAGGTTTGGATTCAGCTTCAGCTCTACATGTAACGACGTTGCTTAAATCAATGGCAGTAAATCAAGGTAAGACTATTGTTCTAACGATTCATCAACCTGGATTTCGAATCCTCCAATTGTTAGATCATATTGTTTTGCTTTCCAATGGATTTGTTATGCATAATGGTTCATTACAATTCCTTGAACAAAGACTTAAATTGTTTGGTCATCATATTCCTCACCATGTCAATGTGCTCGAATTCGCTATTGACGTTATAGAAACATTGGAGATACAAAATCCTGTTTCGATAAACATTACTCGACGGATTACTCAAGAAAGAAGCAATAACCAAGAACTAGAATTCCATGGGAGGACAACGAAGATACTAAATTCGCCATTTGAGGAGGTTATGATACTGGGAAAAAGATTCTGCAGCAATATTTTTAGAACCAAACAATTGTTTGCTACAAGAATAATACAAGCATTAGTAGCTGGATTTTTACTTGGAACCATATTCTTTAATGTAGGGAATCAGAAAGGAAAAACTGCTTTACAAACTAGAATTGGGTTTTTCGCTTTTAGTCTTACTTTCTTGCTATCTTCAACAACAGAAGGATTGCCAATTTTCTTGCAAGAAAGAAGAATATTAATGAGAGAGACTTCAAGAAGTGCCTATAGAACTTCTTCTTATGTTATATCAAACACTCTCATATTTCTTCCTTTTCTTTTACTAGTTGGCCTTCTTTACTCTACTCCAGTTTACTGGCTAGTGGGATTGAGAAGAGAAATTGATGGGTTCTTCTACTTCTGTTTAGTGGTTTGGATGGTGCTTTTGATGTCAAATTCTTTCGTAGCTTGTTTTAGTGCATTAGTGCCAAATTTCATTATGGGTACTTCAGTAATTTCAGGGCTAATGGGATCTTTCTTTTTATTTTCTGGGTATTTTATATCAAAGAATAAGATTCCCAATTACTGGATTTTTATGCATTATTTGAGTTTATTTAAGTACCCATTTGAGTCTTTCTTGATCAATGAATATGGAGGAGAAGAAGGTAGAAGAAGGTGCATAGAAGTTGATGATAGAGGAGGAATGTGCAGTTTGTATGGAAGTGAGTTTTTGAAGCAGCAAGGTTTAAAAGAATCACAAAAATGGAGTAATTTAGGAGTAATGTTTAGTTTTATTATTGGGTATAGAGTGCTTTGTTATGTCATTTTGTTGTATAGATGTTATAGAAATAGATGAAATATTTTTCCTGATTGTAGAATTTTCTTTTTTTATCTTTGTGATTTTACTCACTTTCTACAGGAAGATGAAGCCAATCCATAATAAAATTTGTCAATTTATTTATTATAATAAAAGAAATTCCTGCTATCTATGTTTTGGCTTTGGACAAAAAGGATATCAATTCCTTTTCTTTCTTTCTTTCTTTTTTCTTTGGTTATATATATATAGTTTGATTTGATGCAAATATTCTGCAAGTAGTTTAATAATTGAAGACCTATTTTATAAGGTTAAACTTTATAATAATCTCTCCTCATAAAAAATTTCTGATGAGGCAAAAATAAAAATAGGATGGACTATTATTCTAATTGGACTATAATATATAGGGATGAAAGTAAGACGAGTATTTTAGGGTACTCGCTCCGCTCCAATCCATTGAGAGTACGAATATTTATAAATGGATTTGAGATGAATACGGATGTTGAAATTACTATCTGTAACGGATATGGATAAAATACAGATATAAGACTCAAGGTACCCAATAATCATTATCATATCTAATAAATAGTTTACTCATTTATTAGTAAAAAAAAAAAAATTGCAATTTAAATAAGTTTGAATTTTGATAGTTTAAAAATTGCAATTTAAATAAGTTTGAATTTTGATAGTTTAAAATTATGGATACTTTATTTATTTAAAGAGTGTTTTTAAACGGATTTAACACGGATACGGATAGTAAAAATACTGATACTCTGCCAGACAAAGTCAGGAGTGTTTGGCTTCTACAAAATTTTTTAAAGTAACAAAAGTTATAGAGTAGTTGCTAGTTTAATGGTAAGGGTATTGTTGCCAAATCATGCGACTTGAGTTGAATTCTTCATAGCTGCAATTGTTTTTCAGCTAATTATTATATCAGTTAGTTTTTGCTAGTTATTATATCAGTTAGTTTTTGTTTGGGCAGTTTGGCAATATCATTAATTTTCTGAATTTTTTTTGAAAACTTAATAATTCATTAATAATAAATATAAATTGTGTAAGTCATAATATTTCTATAGGAATAATAAATACAAATATAGAAAATTGGAATATGTTCTTCATTTTGGCAGAAGAGGTTAATTTTTTGAATAAAAACTAGTCCATTTTCAAATAGGATAACAAAATAAACCTTCCATAATATTGTCTCGAATATTGTTTTTTTGGAAACGTTACAACTGACACTTGCAGAAGAGTTTAATATACCAAATTTTAATGAAAGAACAGACCACACTACCAAACTCCATTGGTAAAAGAAACTTACCCGAAGTTGAAGATCTGAAATTTCAATCACAAGCAACTAACTATCTATCTTGTCTTTTGAACTGACTGAGAAATATAAGATCCACATAAAAATTTCTTAATAACGAGGAACAACCCCATAAAAGGAAAAAAAATATTAATAACCGCACTAAGAGAGTACCAAAAACACTCAAGATCTATAAATTTAAATGACTAAATCTAAATTTTGTTCCAAACGATCGTAGATTTAGAAATTATTAAAAAGAAAATTAAACAAAATAAAGAAAAACGATAGAGATGGATAAAAGAAACCACCGCCGACCAAAGAAGACGATTCATGGTGATTTAAAAATAAAATCTAGAAGAACACAAAAAAGAGAGAGCCACAGACAGATACGACTAGAGTTTAGAATTGGAGCCCCTTATTTCCATTTCAACAAAGTCCCAATTAGTTGCAATTTTTTTTAGCTAATTATTACATCAGTTAGTTTTTTGTATGCACAATTAGCTATATCATTAATTTTAATTTTAGGTTATATAATTTTACTTTATTTTTAAATTTTAGTTTTGAGTTTGATTAATTCTATGAATACATAAAAATTCACATAAATGTTAAAATAGACAATTATAAATATGAATTTCAATTGTTTATTATTGGTTATTTAATTAAAATTTAATAACTTAAAAACTTCATAATTTTAAATTCATTAAATGAAAACATATGATATCTAATTCATTTAAAGGGATAAATTTAATATTACAATCCATGATTCCATTTTAATATTTTTTAAAAAAATTAATATGAATTACATTGATTGAAATTTAGAATTATAATAATATATTTAAAATTTTTTAAATGCTAATAGTTATTTTTATTGTAATTTATACTCCGTACATTTTAGGAAGTCATTGTTTTTTTTCTCATTGAAAGTCATTATCTATATTAATATTTTTATTATTTTATTGTCATTTATACTGTTTTATTGATGTGATTATACTATTTTTAGTGCCATATAATTATATTATTTTTAGGTGCTTTTTTATTCTATTTATTTTTTATTCATCATATGGAGTTAAACATATTTTTCTCTCTATAAAAAAATCCCGATTCTGTTACTGCTCGCTCCGCTTTCATCCTTAATGATATCCTACTGATTTACTGTGAAATTTAGAGTATGACTTTCAAGTGGTTATAGGTTTGAGACCTACTACTTGAGAAATTTATGATTTAACTAAAAAAAAGAACTTCTAACATTTGTGAAAGAAATTTACCTTGATGATTTTCCAAAGTTAATGCTTGATATGGCATAAAATTACTGTTTTAAAATAATTAATTAAGCCAATTAGGTATGACCTTGTTAGCTCCTGATTTCCTCTAAAAGAATAGGGGAATTAGATGTTTTCAAGTTGAGTCAGTTTACTCATTAAATCTATCTGTATCAATATAATAAATATATATAATACAAGTATGGAAGTTGATATGACATAAAATTTTTGATTTCAAGTGCTGACATCTAACTTGGTATTATTTAATTTAATTAATCTATTTTTATATTTATGATTTTGCTGAAAATTAGGTTAAATAATTGTTATTAAATAATGATATCAAATAAAATCTTTGGCTAATGAATCTTAATTATGACTAAGCTCTGAGCTGGATTAGACGGTTCCTAGTAATAATCCGGATAAAGGTGATTTACACTAAAAAAAAAATATCATGAGTGATTGTATTAATAACGTCAAACCAATAGTGAGGAATTGAAAATACAATCTTCTCCATATCATTTTAATTCTTAATTTAAACTATAAATTTTCATATGTAGAAGTACAACCAACCTTTTATAACTTTCGTTGCTTTAAAAATATATAAATTTCATTTTATTTTCTTTAAAATTTTAGAATAACATTGGTACTCGGTGGCTTCATTCGCCGGTGGTGGGCAGTGGTGGCGCTTCAGGAAGTCGGTACACTGTGAATCCCTCTAATTTCGGGATGGGATCTTTCTCTGCTCACAATTTGAATTTGAATGGGGATGATTTGGTTGGCAAGTGTCATGACAGGAATATAGGGGAGAATAGTAATGCTGGTGGACTCTCGGGTCAGTATTTTTCTGATGGATTGGTTTTCGTTTCGTTGATCCCAAGAGGCGCAGAGCAGGCCAGGATACAAGTGTTGAGATGGGCCATGGTATTCGTATGGATAATGTTGTTTCTAATGTTACAAAAAACTTTGTAGAGGCGGGTCTTGGTTCCCATGCCCACCCAGCGGAATGAGGTCTCTTAATTGGAACTGTAGTGAGCTGGGCAACCCACGTTCAGTTCAGGCCCTTCAAGAAATTGTACGAGAAAAACGACCCAATTTTATTTTTCTTATTGAAACATTATGTTTGGAAAATAAAATTAATGAAATAAAGTACATTATTGGGTTATGATGGTTTTTATTCTGTTGGCTGTTTGGGCCATAGTGGTGGCCTTGCTTTTCTCTGGAAGTCTGTTATCTCTACTCATTTGCTTAATAAGTTTGTTCGGTATATTGATGTCGAAGTTGAGTTAGAAGATATTGGGAAGTGGAAGGTCACTGGTTTCTATGGGCATCCTGAGAGATCCCGTCGTCATGAATCATGGACACTCCGTAATATTGCGGATCATAGTTCGCTGCCTTGGATCTGTTTGGGGGATTTTAATGCCATTATGGCGGCTCATGAAAAGCGAGGTGGTCGGCGGCAGTTTAATTCCCAGATGCAAGCTTTCTGTCAAGCGGTGGAAGATGTTGGTTTGTGTGACTTCACTATGGGAGGTTATAAGTCTACCTGGGAGTCAGGGCGGGGGTCGGACCACTTGATTAAGGAGAAGCTGGATCGTGTTCTTACTTCTTTTTCACGGCGGAGTTCTTACCTCATGCTCAGGCTTATGCTCTGGATTTTTTTCTTCCTTGGGCCATCTTCCCATTTTTGTGGAGGTGCACCAGTTGGTTCCTAGGGCTGTGGCGAAGAGGTTTCATTTTGAAAACTCTTGGGCTGTTGGACTTTTAGCAATAATATCCTACTTTTGACATTTGTAGTAAGCTTCAAAAATGTGGGGAAAGCGCTGTATCGCTGGGTTTTGGATTTGCGTGATGTGGATAAACGGGAGTTACAGCAGGGTCGCGTTCCTATGCGGCGTCTTCATGGGTCAAGGGTGCGAGAGGAGGTTGAGCAATTTACTACTGCTAAGTCTCAATTTCATGATATTCTCAATAAATGAGAGCTCCTTTGGAAGCAGCGTGAAAAGATGTTTTGGCTTAAGGAAGGGACTCTAATACCCGCTTTTTTCATGCCATGGCCACTACTAGGCATAAGCAAAACACTATCCGGCGTTTGAAAGATGGGTCTGGGGTTTTGGTTTTGGGGGGGGGGGGGGGGGGGAGGGGGGGGGGGGGGGGGGGGGCGTGCAGTTTGGAGGGTGTGTTATTTCTGGGCGGTGCAGTTTGGAGGGTGTTATTTCTGATTATTTTTTCAATATCTTTCATGCTAACCCAGGTGATATGAATCCGGTTCTAGAGCATGTGGTGGAGTGTGTGACTTCAGAGTTTAATGAGTTGTTGCTGGCACCCTATTCGTGCAAGGAGGTTCGAGCGGCGTCCTTCAGTATGCAGCCAGATAAGTCTCCGGGCATTGATGGTTTTAATCCGGGTTTCTACCAACATCATTAGGACATTATTGGGCAGGATATTGGGCAGGATATTGCAATGACATGTATTGGTTTTTTGCATTCGGGCACTCTTCCTTCTCATCTTAACGAAATTGCTCTTGTTCTCATCCCGAAGAAGGCTCATCCAGGGAGTATGTCTGATTTGCATCCTATAGCTTTGTGCAGTCTCTTTTATAAGATCATGTCGAAGATGATAGCTAATAGACTAAAACAGGTGTTACCGGCTATAAGATCTCCCTCCCAGAATGCGTTTTTTCCCGGACGAAGTATTCATGACAATAGCATTATAGCCTATAAATTAATGCACTTTTTTAAATGGAAATGGAGTGGTCGGGATGGTTTTGTTGCTTTGAAGATGGATATTAGTAAAGCATATGACCGATTGGAGTGGAGTTTTATGTTGGCTGTGCTTAATAAAATGGGTTTTGCTGCCCCATGGGTTCGGCAGGTTATGGAGTGTATTTCTACGGTGCATTATCGGGTGGTTCATGATGGTATAGAGATTGGGCCTATTTTTTACCGTGGCTTGCATAAGGGAGACCGATTTCCCCCTATATTTTTATTTTGTGTGCTGAAGGGTTTTCCCGTTTAATTTCGTTTCATATTGTTAAGGGCAGTTTACATGGGAGTCGGATCACAAGAGGGGCTCCAGAGATTTCGCACCTCTTCTTTGCGGATGACAGTTTGCTTGTGTTTCAAGCTCAAATTGCAGAAGCAATTATTGTTAAACAAATTATTGCTCTTTATGCTCAGGCTTCCGGGCAAGTGATCAATTTCTCAAAATCTTCTGCTTGTTTTAGTGGCAATGTCTCGTGAGTCACCCGTGCTTCCATTTATTTTGTGTTGGGGGTGGTGGAGCAGCGAAATTTGGGTTGTTACCTTGGTTTGCAGACTGTGATTGGTGGCAACAAACTGGAAGTATTTCAGTTTCTTAAGGATAGGGTTTGGTAGAAGTTGTACTCTTGGAAACGACATTGTTTATCGCGTGCGGGTAAAGAAGTGATGCTCAAGACTGTACTATAGGCCATGCCAAACTATGTCATGAATTTGTTCTTGCTCCCTAAAACGCTGTATGCTGAGCTTCAACGTATTTTTAGTCCTACTGGCGGGGTAAGGGTCTGCAGCATGAGAAGGGTATTCATTGAATGAGCTGGGAGCGAATGAGCAGGTCAAAATGCCTTGTTGGGTTAGGTTTCAAGCGACTCCATGAGTTCAATCTGGCTATGCTGGGGAAACAGGCTGGGTCTCTTGTTTCTTCTCCTACTTTTTTGGTCTCTCGGCTCCTTAAAGCATGCTACTTTCTGGATACATCTTTTCTAGAGTCCTCATTGGGCTCGAATCCTGGTTTTCTTTGGCGTAGCTTCTGGGCTGTTAGAGATTTGTTGAAGACTGGTGTTTATTGGAAGGTGGGTTCAGGTTCGAACATTTTGGTTTGGAATGATTTTTGGTTACGGTGCTCTCCTTCATCTATGATTTCCACAATAAGACCTGCTTCTACTGCTTCTACTGTTTCAGATCTCATTCGTGATGGTAATGGGATGAGCAATCGACTAGTTTTTTTTTTTTTTTTTTTTTTTGATGTAAATGGGATGCAGCAAGACGACTATTTTTTTTTTTTTTTTTTTTTAATCCCTTTTTTTTTTTATAATTAGATAAATTTATAAAGAAGAAAGATTATTTACATAATTAGACTCGATTAATCTGATAATGTAATTGAGTTTGAAACCGAAATTTTCTGAAATATGCTTGATGTTGTGATAAGAATATATTTTTAATTTATTGATACGAAACTAATAGCAATTTAAATTTTTTTTTTTTTTTTTTTTTTTTTTTTTTTTTTTTTTTAATTAGATAAATTTATTAAAGAAGAAGATTATTTACATATTATACTGATTAAATCTATAATTAATTGAGTTGAACCGAATTTTCTTGAAATAGTGCTTGATTTGTGAAAAATATATTTTTATTTGAGTTTGATACGAACTAATTTACAATTAAAAAGAAAATTAAAACAAGTAAATTCCAATTTAGTCATAAGAAAACCTACTGTTTTTCAAGATCTTCTATTAATAATAAGAATTTTATACTTATAAAACAGGATTATTTGTTAAATCTTTTGAATTTATCTATTAGATTTTAATAAAATTTAAAATGATAACAAATAATTTTTATATTATAAGTTATAAAAGTTAATTTTACAGAATTAAAAAGGTTAATTAATCTTTAATTCAATTGGCTTGAAATATATCAATAATTTTTCAATTTATAGTGAAAAAAAGTTTTTATTAGTAAAATATTTAAAATAATTTTTATGTAAATTTTCCTTTTATAATATGGAAAAATTAAAGTTTTTATTAGTAAAATATTTACAATCTTTTAAATAAAAATGCACAATTGACCTAAAGTAAAAAACATTATCGTAAATTTAATTTGAAATTTAAAGAAAAAAATTATATAAATATGATGGATTAATCTAAGATTTTAATCGAACAGAAGTGCAAGAAAATTCGGAAATGACGATAAAACCCGACAACAAACAGAGTAATAGATAATTATTTGCGTGACAAAAATGTTATTTTGCTGAACCGGAGGGTCAATCTTGCCCGCAAATCCCGATCATAAGAGCCTTTCAAAACCCTCAGATCAATTCCTCCCAATCCCATCATAAAACCCTTCAAAACCCATGCCCTCAGACTCCATCAAAGGTTTCTGCAGAAAAACGAAAATGGCTACTCATCTCTTCACTCGCTCTCTCTTGGTCAGACCTACTACCATCAACAAAAGCTTAGTTTCTCTTCTCTCGCGCTACTTCTCTTCCCTTCCATCAACATCTCCTGGTTCTCGCTCTTTCTGTTTTCTCCGTTCTCTTCGCCCACTCTTCACGGCTACAAATTTTGTGTCCTCTAATTCCCGGGCCCTCACAACCCGTTCTTTCTCAACCCGTACTACGACGTCATCGCTCAACGATCCAAGCCCTAACTGGTCTAATCGGCCTCCAAAAGAGACGATCCTGCTGGATGGGTGCGACTTTGAGCACTGGCTTGTGGTTATGGAGAAACCAGAGGGTGACCCTACTAGGGATGAGATTATTGATTACTATATCAAAACCCTTGCTCAAATCGTAGGCAGGTAAGGTGTCTGTTTCCCAAAACTTCAACTAGTTGTTTTTGTTGCTCTTTTTAGTTAGTGGGTTTGTTATTTCGGCTTAATAGTATGTGTTTTACTTTCTTCTTATTAGTTAGGCTATGCTTGAATTTCTAACTTCATGGGCATGTATAAAATTATCGCAATCTCTTTGTTTAGACGGAATGCTGGAGAAAGCAGCGGTTTACTAGCTTAGTTAATCAGATATTTTGCATTTACTAACTTTCCTGTCAATAGTTCCTTATCGTATGTGCTCTGCTATGTCAAGGTTTTCAGTCTCCGTCAATTAATTTTCTGCAAATTTTGTATAACAGAAGATCCATTGTGAGGATCCTGGCTGTCTGGTCTAGTCATGACGTAATTTGAAAAGAATAAACTTGAGGGTCTATTCCATGATTGTAATGAATATTAAAATTAGAATTTGATGATAAACGATTTTTTTTTTCGAACTGGATGAACTGATTCAGGGCATGACAAGTGAAAATTTTGATTCTTTTGTGATAAATTTGTGTTCTTATTAATTATTTTCCCTAGAAATATGTGGCACCCTAAACAACTTTGTCCAATTTTTTTCTGTTAAAAGGCCTCTATATATGTTGGACCTCCTCTTTAAGTATATAAGCGTTACTTATTCAAGCATTAGGATATTTATGGGGAGGAAGGATCAATACTGTTCCTTCTGTTTTCTTTACTCTTACAAGGATTAAACATTTTTTTTAGACTAACTTGTGTCACCAATCCAATTTCAGCCATTAATTTTTAGCTTTTTATTTAGATTACAGCATCTTTGATGTGAAACTTTTATGCTTTCAATACCTTATGCCTAAGATTATTAGATCAGCATATAAAGCAATTTTGAAACTAGTGCAACCTTCAATAAGTCCCCGCATGAGTGGAAATTGAACTCAGACTAAGATTTTTAGATCAGCATATTATTCAGACTACAAATCAAATTTGTTACAATTGGAACAAGTGTAATCTTCAACAGATCCCCAATTGAGTGGAAATTGAACCTGGGACCTTTTGATCTCCTACCTCAATTTCGAACTTGGATTTCAATTTAATCACTAGGCTCAAACCTCAATGGCTAACTAGTAGTAGCTTTGTTTATGTTAAAATAGTAATCAATTTCAGGTTATTTTACTTTATTCTACAATGGATTAATTGTTAAAAATTCTACTATAATATTATATACCATTGTCTCTATTGTTGCAAAAATGTGAATTTCTCATTTCATGGGCATTTATAAAATTGTTATTCACAATCTCTTTGTTTAGGGGGAATACTAGACTAACCAGTGTAGGTTAGTTGAGTAACTTGACTAGTCTTAGTTAATCAGAATTTTAGATATACAAGGATTTAATCTTCCTGGTACGCACTTCTTTTCATGGTGGGAAAAGAGAGTAAACCGTGGTCTCATTTATATTATGGTAGATTTTTCTTTTGTTTTGAATTATGTATGTGAATTTCTCATTTCATGGGCATGTATAAGATTGTTAATTGCAATCTCTTTGTTTAGATGGAAGGCCGGACAAACCAGCGTAGCTTACTTGAGTATCTTTACTAGTCTTAGTTAATCAGATATATTTTGGATTTACGAGGATTAGATCTTACTGTTATATGCTTTAATTTATGGGGGGAAAGAGAGAGCCCTGATTTCATTTGAATTATGGTATGTTCTTCTTTGTTTTCAAGGTTCCTTAATCAATAGTCCTCCCCAACTGATAAATAATTTCATTATGGATTTTAAGTATACTATATTATAGCAGTTATTAGGTAATATGGATATGTCAAACGACAACCCTTGCCATATTGTTTAGCTTTTGTTGTGTACAACTTTTATTTTATATCATGTATCCCTTGTTAGTCTGTCTCTCTCTCTCTCTCTCTCTCTCTCTCTCTCTCTCTTTCTGTGATTGTGTGTCGAGAAAAAATTGAAGCATGTTAGGCATGTGGCTTCTCATGGACAGTTTCGTTTCTTACTTTGCATATGGTTCACTTGCTTCTAGTTTTTGCGTTGCATATGTTGTTTCTTACGCAGAATAGTCTGGCTGTTGATTTTAGTTTATTGATTTTTTATTTTTATGTGATTTATGGATGTGAATGACAGTGAGGAAGAAGCAAGGATGAAGATCTATTCAGTTTCAACCAGGTGCTACTATGCATTTGGAGCACTTGTGTCTGAAGAGCTCTCTTACAAGATCAAAGGTTCATCTAGCTTCCAAGCGCTTAACTTATGCTGTTATTTTTTGTAATTGCTTTTTGATCTCTGATGGATATCTTGTTTTTTTTTTTTTTTTCTTCTTCTCATTCTCTCAGAGTTGCCCAAGGTTCGATGGGTTCTTCCTGATTCATACTTGGATGTGAAAAACAAAGATTATGGAGGTGAGGTGTTCACTTTTTTGCTTACTGGCATTAACATGTCTGCTAGAATCTATTTAGGATTTAGGGTTATAATGAATTTAGGATTTCAAGATATCCATGTTATCTTTACTTTGTCTAGGTTTTAAGAAGAATATCATGTCATATGCATTGGTTTGAATGAAACTTGTCTTTTTATTTTTCTAGTTTTATCTGTAACAGTACAATTGATCGTAAAAGCACTTGGTATTTCTTGGTATTTGATTTTATTAGTTCTGAAATTGAGTCTAATAAGGTTTTTAGGAAAAAATAATGGTTTCAATGCATTTTTAAACACCTGAAAGGATAAAGCCAGTAGCATTTTTGTAGGAAACATTTTGTATCCTCTCATCCCACTCATTGTCTTTTTTGCATTGTATCATGGGTTCTAGACATGCTGTTAGATAATTCTTGCTACATTATCAAATAACCTCTTTTCCTATGGCTGTTATGGTACCTGCTTTCTGCTTTGAGGGATTGCAACTTTCTCATCTGTTTATTTCAGGGGAGCCATTCATCAATGGGCAAGCTGTTCCTTATGATCCGAAGTACCACGAGGAATGGATAAAGAACAATGCTAGGGCAAATGAGAGAAATAGGCGCAATGATAGGCCTCGGAACTTTGATCGCTCAAGAAACTATGAAAGAAGAAGGGAAAACATGCAGAACCGAGATTTTCAGAGCACAAGAGCGGCTCCAATGGATAATCAGGCAGTAAACATGAGTGGACCAGGTGGACCTCCACCACCCCCGCCTCACAACTACTCGGCTGGACCTCCACCACCAGCTCCTCAAAACTACTCAGCTGGACCTCCACCACCCCCTCCTCAAAACTACTCAGGTGGTTCTCCACCACCCCCTCCTCACAGCTACTCGGCTGGACCTCCACCACCACCTCATAGCTACTCGGGGGGACCTCCACCACCACCTCCTCACAGCTATTCGGGGGGACCTCCACCACCTAACAACTATGCACCACCACCTAACAGCTACCGCCCACCACCACCAAACAATTACCCGCCACCGCCAAGCATGCCAAATTCTGGATGGTCCAATAACATGCCTGGGAACATGCAGCAGAACTTCCAGAATGGTCCCACCAATAGAGGCATGCCTCACCAAAATGCACCTTCCAACTACCAGAACTACAATGGAAACAGGGATTGAGTAGACACTAGGCATGGAAGGAGGAAATTTTTGGTTATGGGTTGTATTTGATAACGTATCGGTCACAATGTTTAGTTTCCTGATGATATTCTGCATGGTGCTACTTGTCTGATCAATTTTAAAAATAGAATTCAATTTGTAGTATCTGTTTCAACCTGCTTATTGGATGCTCAAAAAATTACTCTTCTACTTTCATCTCCATGAATACTCTTTGACTACTACGCGTGAAGAAGCACAGGTTTGATGGTGGAAAGTGCATGTTCTGTTTAGCTTTTCATGTTCATCTTTGAAACCCCGCCACAGGTCGATCTCCTGGATGACTTGTGAGCCCAACATTGTAATGATTTCTTGTGCAAGAATGGAGAGGATTGCTTCTGTCATTTTTAGGGAAAATGAGAGCTACGGAAGGTCTTTGGTGGAAATTGTTTCAAGCTTTAGAGAGAAGATTGTGTACTTGTTGTGACTAGTGAGGCCGCCTTAGTCACTGTCTGAAAATTCTCGTGTTTCTGCATTTTGGGACCAAGCGATAATGGTCTTTTAATTCTTAATCATCGGGTGGAATGCACTCAACAGCAGAAACAGGTGCCATTCCGCTTTTTTTTTAAAGGATAATTTAGCGGCGATGTCCCACAAAAAATTTCACTCATTCAAAACCAAAAGCATCTCATGTATATCTCTTTAACCAAAAAAAAAAAAAAAAAAAAAGCTTTTTTTTTAAAGGATATAATTTAGGCGGCGATGTCCCACAAAATTTCATCGATGTCAAAACCAAAAGCATCTCAATGTATACTCTTCTTTAACACCAAAAAAAAAAAACAAAAAAAAAAAGGTCTTTCCATAATAAAAAAAAAAAAAAAAAAAAAAGGGTCTTTCCATAATTATTAGGAATTAATTGGTTCAGTTACAGTTTATAATGTCTCATTTAGCTAGCAAAAAATCTTCTTTATACCCTAGAACAAGTTACTTCTTTTGAATTTTATTAAATGGGTGTTCTAGTATTTTTCTAGAGTAATCAAAACTTTTAACCGACAGTTTCGGTCTAGTTTCAATTTATTTACAATATGATTTGATTTTAATTCATCTACAGAATGGTTCGATTTCGGTTTGATTTTCAGTGCAAAATGAACCGATGACCATGCCTACTTTTAGGTATAAAAATTAATCCTAACTTTACAAAAATCGTTATTTTACTTAAAGCCACTTTTAATGAGTGGAGTAAATTATGTTTTGTTCTGCGTTATACATTTCAATTGAATATAGCATATTAAATAACTACACGATGTTTTTAGCACTATATAGATTTTGTTAGCTTGTAGGTCATCATTCATATATAAAACTTAACAAATACAAAATATGATTCAACATGAGAAGGAAGAGATTTTCTTGAGAAAACAACAAAGTTTTAGAGTCTTTGGTATTAGTTTTTATCTTATTAGTTAGTAAGAGTTTGTATGTCTGAACTACGTTATTGAGTTGAATGATTAAGAAGTGTTATATCAAGAGCTGATTGTCAAATGATTAAGTGGTATATAAAATCATTTTATCTTTCCGTACAATAAATAAATTATATTGCTTTCTTTAATGGATTCTAATAAGAAGTTTTTGTTTTTTTTGTACACCAAAGCATAGCTTAGTGATTAGTGTATATACGAACTGACAATAGATTCAGGTTCGAATCCCTTCCCCAAATACTCTAAAATACAAAATTTAATTTGCAAATATGTAAATATAAATAAATTCAGGTTCGAATCCCTTCCCCAAATACTCTAAAATACAAAATTTAATTTGCAAATATGTAAATATAAATAAGCAACTTATTATTAATTCAGTTCTATAAACAAACTTATCCTGAATTAAAATTTAGGATTCGAGCCTGCAATCCACCAAACAAAAACAAAGGCTCTTGTTCATAGAATTTCTTCCTTCCTTGAGTACACATGGAAAACTTACTCAGTAGAATACACAAAAACTAATGTCAATGTAGAACTTAATGCAGCACAAGGAAAATATGGTCAACAAATAAAGAGTAATCAGAAAAGAAAAAATCCTTGGCAAATGTACGGACTTTTAGGTGGGCTTTCCTCGATGAAGGTTGCAATTTCACATTCTACAGGTTACTAATAATGAATCTAGCTTGGAACATAAATCAATGTATTGCTTTATCTCAGCCATGTTGTGGGTCCCTCCGACATGTGGGACCCACAAAAGTTTGAAGAAAAGAAAAAAAAGGTCTTATTTTGGCGGTCAAAGAAGGCCGTAGAAGGAGAAAAAAAAAGGAAAAGTGGACGCATAATTAACGCGTCAATGAGAAAAAAAAAAAGAAAAGTGGACGCGTGATTAACGCTTCAACCACGTCCATTCGGTTGATGTGTTAATGACGCGTCCACTCGGTTGACGCGTTAATGACGCGTCCACTAAGCAAAACACACAAAAATAAAAGAATACGAATACAGAATTAGTGTAGCGAATTTTAGAAAAGGGTTCTTAAAATTGAAAAAGAGAAAAAATAGTAAGGATTATAATTTTTGGGGTATTTTTGGAAAATACTTAGAGTACCACTATTTTACCACTATTTTTGTAATCTCTTTTGTACCTACTATTTTTAGTGGAAGAATTATTTGGAGTTTTTATCCCGTGGACGTAGCCCATAACAGTTGAGGGGTGAACCACTTAAATCTCGCTGTCCTTATTTTTCATCTGACAGTTGTGGTAATTATTTATTTTTTTACCGTGGTTATTATTTCTGGTAGATTCGATCGTCAATATCCAATACGTAATTATTGGAGGTATATGTGGTAATATTAATTTAAATCTTGATCGGTGCTATTAACTTTTATCGTCGGTAATTTTATTTTACTTCTACCACCGGCATTTTTCCACAGGCCCACTCATTTTACTTCTACCACCGGCATTTTTCCACAGGCCCACTCCGGATCAATTATAATCCCAACAAGCCATACTTCTAAAACTAAAAAGGCTGCAACATAATACAATAGTAATAAACAAAATGATTTCATAAGAATGCCATAACCTTCAACAAAAACACTGTTTAAAAATCTTTAGTTTCATTAATTCGGTTCATAAGTGGAGTTGTAAAATTTTATAGGAATTTTATAAAGAAATTAGAGTAGTAATAATTGAATTATTGTTGTCCTTTAAGAGACGAAAAGGGTCCTATATATATTTAGTACAACTTTTAGAATAACTATTTTCTTATTTTTTAATTATGATTTAATTTCATAAGTTGAAGCATTTTAATGTTACAATTTTATAAATTATGGCATTCACTCGGTCAAAGTGAAATTAGAGGTATCATAAAATTTTTTATATACCTAGTTTTCGACTGTTTAGTTTTCCAATTATGGAACCGAAACCATAATTTATTTCATATCTATACCTAGTTTTTCTGTTTGTAATTTTTCCTAATTTTTCGCTTTATTTAGATTTTGTTTTTCATTTTTTGTTTTATTATTTTATTCCTTCATTTTTGGTTTTGTTACTTCGTTTTCTATTGGTTTATTTTTCTTTGTTGTAGAATACATCTTTTGTTTGATACTAACATCTTTGTTTGAATACTACTTGTATGTATTGAAGGGGTGTGACGTGGATTCATATAAGGTTAGTTTTGTGAATTATTAAAATTTAACTTTTTTTACGACAAAAATCTCAGGTTATCTTCATGTAGTCTAATATCGATTGTTTTGCATTTCTAATTATGCATTTTACAAATGACACTTGCTGAGTAATTTAGGGGCTCTATGCTCTATTAAAATAAGATAAAATTTGAATCTAAGGTGAAATTGTAATTGAATGTGACCCCCTCATTAGAACAATATATTTGCTATAATTTGAATTCAACGTGTAGTTGTGATAAAAAGTTAAAAGCAAGTGTCTGAGTGATTAATGTCATTTTGGGGTGAAATTGTTAAAATCGCCAAAGTTTGGGTATTTTATAGTGTAATTTAGCCAACTCATTATTTGGATCAAGTTAATTCAAGTATAAGTTGTAGGACCCATATTTAATATATATTATTCATTAATTTTGACCAATTTCGAATTGAGATATAATTGTGATAAAAAATTTTAGTTGGAGTGCTTGAGGTGTTTAAGTTGGATTTAGGGTGACATTATTACAAGACGCAAGGTTCGAAGGTATTTAATGGTTTACCCAAATTTTGAATAGACAATTGAAATCATCTTTATTCATTATTTAATAAAAAGTCTCTTAAAGATTTTCAAATAAATTAATTTATTTTTTGTAAAGATTTTCAATAAATTAATTTTATTTTTTTGTCACTTTTTAAGTCATAAAAAATGGAGTGACTTGTTTTTAACCCGGTTTTTGGGCTCACTATGACAGAACCACCAATGAAAAATTATTTTTTTATTAATTTGAAGGTATTTTTAATCATACAATGAAAAAAGAAAATGAAAATAATTTTTAAAATGTTCATAGCTATAAACCTCGTCTTGACAAGTCTAATCTTAAAAATACACTATCAAGTTAGTAATTCAAAAATCTTACTTATTTGAAACTTAAAAACTTTATAAAACTTTTTGATAAATTATAAAATTATGAAAACAACAAATTTTTAGAGTCTTTGGTATTAGTTTTTATCTTATTAGTTAGGAAGAGTTTGTATGTCAGAACTATATTATTGAGTTGAATGATTAAAAAATGTTATATCATGTGCTGATTGTCAAATGATTAAGTGGTATATAAAGTCATTTTACAATCGCAGGAGCAATTTTATCTTTCCGTACAATAAATAAATTATATTGCTTTCTTTAATGGGTTCTAATAAGAAGTTTTTGTTTTTTTTTTTGCACACCAAAGCATAGCCTAGTGATAAGTGTATATACGAACTGACAATAGATTCAGGACATAGATCAGGTTCGAATCCCTTCCCTTCCCCAAATACTCTAAAATACAAAATTTAATTTGCAAATATGTAAATATAAATAAGCAACTTATTATTAATTCAGTTCCATAAACAAACTTATCCTGAATTAAAATTTAGGATTCGAGCCTGCAATCCACCAAACAAAAACAAGGGGTCTTGTTCATAGAATTTCTTCTTTCCTTGAGTACACATAGAAAACTGTAGAATACACAAAAACTAATGTCAATGTAGAACTTAATGCAGCACAAGGAAAAAATGGTCACCAAATAAAGAGTAATCAGAAAAGAAAAAATCCTTGGGAAATGTACTGACTTTTAGGTGGGCTTTCCTCGATGAAGGTTGCAATTTCACATTCTACAAGTTACTAATAATGAATCTAGCTTGGAACATAAATCAATGTATTGCTTTATCTAAGCCATATTGTGGGGTCCCTCCGACATGTGGGCCCCACAAAAGTTTGAAGAAAAGAAAAAAAAAGGTTTTGTTTTGGCGGTCAAAGAAGGCTATAAAAGGAGAAAAAAAAGGAGAAAAAGTGGAGCATGATTAACGCGTCAATGAGAAAAAAATAAAAAGAAAAATGGACGCATGATTAACGCGTCCATTTGGTTGATGCGTTAATGACGCGTCCACTAAGCAAAGCACACAAAAATAAAAGAATAAGAATACACAATTAGTGTAGAGAATTTTAGAAAAGGATTCTTAAAATTGGAAAAGAGAAAAAATAGTAAGGATTATAATTTTTAGGGTATTTTTGGGAAACACTTAGATTACCACTATTTTTGTAAACTCTTTTGTACCTACTATTTTTTGTACCTACTATTTTTAGTGGAAGAATTATTTGGAGTTTTGTCCCGTGGACGTAGCTCATAACAGTTGAAGGGTGAACCACTTAAATCTCGGTGTCCTTATTTTTCATCTGATATTTATGATAATTATTTAATTTTTTACCGTGATTATTATTTCTAGTAGATTCTATCGTTAATATCCAATACGTAATTATTGGAAGTATATGTGGTAATAGTAATTTAAATCTTGATCGGTGCTCTTAACTTTTATCGTTGGTAATTTTATTTTACTTCTACCACCGGTATTTTTCCACGGGCCCACTCCGGATCAGTTATAATCCCAACAAGCCATACTTCTAAAACTAAAAGGCTGCAACATAATACAATAGTAATAAACAAAATGTTTTCATAAGTTGTTATAACCTTCAACAGAAACACTGTTTAAAAATCTTTAGTTTCATTAATTCGGTTCACAAGTGGAGTTGTAAAATTTTATAGGAATTTTATAAAGAAATTAGAGTAGTAATAATTGAATTATTGTTGTCCTTTAAGAGACCAAACCTTTAAGAGACCAAAAAAGTCCTTATATATATTTTAGTAAACAAACCACTTTTAGAATAACTATTTTTTATTTTTTTATTTATGCTTTAAATTTCAGTAAGTTGGGATCATTTTAATGGTACAATTTATAAATTATGGTATTCATCGGCTCAAAGTGAAATCAGAGGTATCATAAAATTTTTTATATACTAGTTTTCGACCTGTTTAGTTTTCCATTATGGAATCGGAACACCATACTTTATTGTCGTATATATATCTAGTTTTCTGTTTGTACTTTTTCCTATTTTTCGCTTTATTTGGATTTTGTTTTTCATTTTTTTGTTTTATTAATTTATTCTTCCTTTTGGTTTGGTTACTTTCGTTTTCTTATTGGTTTTATTTTTTCTTTGTTTAGAATACATCTTTTGTTTGATACTATTTGTATGTTGAAGGTGTGGACGTGATTCATTTAAGGTTAACGGTTGTGATTATTAAATTTATTTTTTTACCTAAAAATTAGGTTATCTTCATTTTCTATATGCGTTTTAAAATTGACACTTGTCTAGTAAGTTTAGGGGCTCTATTAAATACAGAATAAAAATTTGAATCTTAAGGTGAAATTGTAATTGAATGTGACCCCCTATTCGAAACCATATACTTTGGCTATAAATTTTGGAATCAACTTGCAAGTGATAAAAGTTAAAAGTAATGTCTGAGTGGATTTAAGAGGTATTTTTGGAGGTGAAATATTACAATCGTTCAAAGTTTGTGGGTATTTAATAGTATAATTTAAGTCCACCCCCCAACTCATTCTTTCTTGGGATTCAAAGTATTCAGTAATACGGTTATAGCGCGCGGCTTATTAAATAATATATATATACAATATTTAATAATATATAAGATATGAGAGAGATAATATATAGATAGACACATTTTAACGTGGGACGATGATATATGAGAGGTTAATTTGGATTGGGCTGAAATTATTTTACAAGGATGCAAATTTGATAGGTATTTATATCGGTTTAACCCAAATTTTGAATACGACAATTGGGAAATCATCTTATTTCAATTATTTAATAAAAATCTCTTCTGGATTTTCAAATAAATTAATTTTATTTTTTGTCATTTTAAAAGTCCTAAAAATGGGAGTGAACTTGTTTTTTACGCGGTTTAAACAATGGACTCTCACTATGACACCAACAATGCAAAAATTTTTTTTTTTCATTGAATTGAAGGTAAATTTCTAGCATGCACCTGAAAAAAAAGAAAAATGAAAAACAATTTTTTTTTTTTGATAGAAAATGAAAAACACTCCCCCCGCTCCTTTGTCGGTTTTTTTTAAAATGTTGCTTCAGTTATAGACCTGTCTTGGCAAGTCTAATATTCAAAAATACACTATCAGTTAGTAATTCAAAAAGCTTAATTATTTTGAAACTTAAAAACTTTATAAAACTTTTTGATAACATCTATAATTATGAAACAATACCAACATGCCAACATTTATTTCATTTAAAAACTAAATAGTTCTTAGTCCATTGGAATGTCTATTAGTTATTTTAATAAATATATGGCCATGCATATATTTTATAGGAAAAAAAAAATTTTAGATTAATGTGCTACATAGTTCATATAAAAAAAAAATTTTAGTTATGTCGTTTTCTTTTGAAATTTCTCTTGAGATTTACTTTTGTATTCATTTCCTTATCCTAGCATATCAAAGGATTGCGAGGTGTTAATTTATTTATAAAAAAATAGAAAAAAAGAGAATATTGACTTGTCTAGGGCCTATGTTTGGGTCCACAACAAAGTAAAGTCAAAAGTGGAATTAATTGCGTTTGTCTTTACACTCACTTGTTTGTTGTTGCCTCTATGTTCTGTAATAAATTTCTAAAAACACATACAAGTGAATTGATTATTGATTACATCTTTTTGTCTTTAAACTTACTTATTAATTTGTTGCCACCTCAATGTTCTGTTTTGACCCTAAATTTCCAAACACATGTAATAGTTAGATATTTCTAACCATATATATATATTTTAAAAAAAAAAGATAAAGTCAAACCGTGTTTAAATATCCTTAGTTTGATTGATTTGATCTATAAGTGCTGCCATGGCATCCGTCTAGGCAAATTTTTTCCCTATAAATATATCTTCATCTGCATCTTAAATTCCTCAACAACATTTCTCTAATCCCTCATTATTTATAAGCAACTACCTACCGATTATGCCATCCTCCTTACACAAATCTCCCTTACACACTCAAATCTCTCTCCTTCTTCTCCTTAATCTATGCTAGTATTATACTTTATTCTCTTTCATGTCTCTTACTTTTGCTTCTACACTG
>NW_023591723.1:727647-751737 GCF_014843425.1 Jatropha curcas | reverse complement strand
AGCTCTGTTGCCCACCAATCTGCGCGACAGCGCGAGATACCTCGGATTCTGCTATCAAGTCTTTTTAATTTAATTAACTTAGATGTTTTTTTATTTTTTTTTTTTTCAATTTTAGTAACCTGTTCATAATCAGAAGAGAAACCACCAACCACCATTTACTCATCTTCCATAACCCAAAGCTTTTATAACAGTAATTCGCGCAAGAACGCAATGGATAGTGAGATTAGTGGTGAAAAGCCAATTTCAGAAATGTTACCAATGATTCATTGCAGAAAGCCTTCATATATATATGTCTCAAAAAAGAGATAAAACTACATTCAATAAGTTTATTCTAGAGATTTCGAGAGACAATGGTAATAGCTACCATTATTTAACTTAACTTAAGTAATTAAAGGGTTTTTCTATTGAATTCAAGGCTGTTTCTAAAAGTTAAGACCTCAATATAAATCATAATGCATCGGATTCAGCTACCAAAATTCAATATCAAATTCAAGGCAAAATATTAGAACAAATTACCTACATTTTTAACACAGACCCATATGACAATTAATCCTGCTAGACTGGAATATATTACAATACCCAGCAAAATTTAACCAAAAACAGAGTTAGCAAGTTAGAAACCCAAATTCATCATTAATGATTATTTCAATGCTCAAACTTCGTGCGCACCACATACTTAAATTACATTGTCCCACAATGTGATACCCCTAAATCATAGCTTAAATAAGAAAGAAACACGTATTGAACATTTAGTTGTCGCATAGAAAACTATAACTCTGTTATCTGTGGACTTGTCACCTCTCCACCAAATAACATGGGACTATCCTCTCGGGATACAAAACTTCGAACTATCTGTTACTTAGAAGAAAGAGGCCAATGGCTTCGAAGAAAGTGGGTGACTAATAATGAGGCTCTATTTCTTTGCTCGCGCCGTCCTGCGCGGCGCGATTCTTGAACAGAGGTACTGACGATCATACTGCTTGCGGCGTGGGGTGAGAGAGTACTGGGGCACCTGTCGTGAGCTTGAATGAAATTCCACTTTCTCCTTTATTCATTTCTTATTGTTCTCACCTCTGGGCTGCGAGGCGTTCGCTGTATTATATTTGAGGTCAAAAAAACAAAATAGGGGAAAGTGAACATATTAATATAATAAGAAAAAAGCACAACACATCTTGGTCGCTTAGTGGTAAGTATTAAAGAAAATTTCATATTCATTAAAACTCTCCCAAAGGGTGAAAGATTTCGGCTTCCTGCATCCCCAGAAACTAGAAGTGTGATTCACGTGTGTTAAAAGTTAAATTAAAGAAAATTTAAGCGGGGGACAAAGATGACTAAAAAATAAATAAATAAATAAATAAATTAAATAAAACAAAAGGAAACTTCTATTTACATTTTTTCACTCTACTGCATTATGTGTTAACTCTACTCTCTTCCAAACCTGAACTTTAGATATTTCCAGTGATAATCGCGGTCTGCTGTGGGTGCTCCGTGAAATGCCCCATTAAGATATGGTATTCGAATTCTCCGTCGCCCGTTTAGACCTTTAAAAAATATTTATTAGTCTACTAAAACATCCTCTAGAATTTTAACACCACTGCACCATGAGTGGAAAAAATATTGCTCCACCACAAAAGGTCCCAATCCATCGGTGAGGACCTTAAACTTATCCTGAGACCGGAACAGGATTGTCAAGTCTTGAATGATTAGAGTAAAGGACTTTCTGGCAATTACAAACTTCGAGCTTCCTCTTGTAATATTGTCGCAATTTATGTCATGATGAAGGCCTTAGCTTCCTTTCTCCTATAGTATTCGATACATACTAATATGCATCATATTCTAATCCTCTCTTCCAAGTTTCCTGTTAATTTGCATACTTCGGCTATGTCCTCCATACCTAGCATACACGTCCAATATTGCACTGTGCTTTATCCATCCGGGATTAAGAGTCTCAGAAAGTTTTAATTTTCCACCGGTAAATTCATGGCTTTCCCAAAAACCATTCGGTAAGGAAACATTTCCTATAGGTGTATATTTATAGGCTGTGTGGTGATTAACGGCGCGCGAGCGCAGGAGGCGACATTGCTTAAGGAGCGCAACTCCAGATTCCGTTGTCGATTTTGGCTCTACTGTTTCTTCCAATGAATTGACTTAATTTCCCTATTCGATACTTCACGTTGCCCGCTATGTGCTGAGGGATGGTAAGGCAGTAAGGAAGTTCGAATGAGTAACCCCATATTTCTTGAGAGAGGGAGTTTTGCAGTGTCTTATTACAAAGGAATGTGTCCTCGATCGTATGTAGCTCTTGGAGGTTCCGAAACCTTGGCAAAAATAGTGAGCGGTTCACGAAAATCCACAAACAGTTGTAGCTTATCATTTCGACAGAAGCCTGTAGCTGTCGTGACCCAGCTTGGAGAAGAGCGATAATCAAACAGCAACAATAGTGGTAAGTGTAACCAAAAGAAAGGCAGGAAAAGAACATGAAGTTCATACCGCGACAGGCATAAAGAGAATTTCACAAGATCAAGAATAGGAGTGGTAGGGGGCCATTTGATCCCTCTGATTGCCTGAAAATTTTCCAGTTTCTTGACCATTAGCACAAGCTTTACAAAAAAGGGTATATGAATCATGGAATTTAATGGTTGGCCAATAAAATCCACATTCAAGAACCTTACGAGCTATTCTCTTAGGTCCAAATGACCACACAAGCATAAGAATGACAAAAATGTAAGAATGGGACTCAAACCTCTATCATTAGTGGACACACCTCTAATTATTTGAATCTGAAAAACCACACTATTTCCACAAAAGGGTCATCCCAAGCATAGTATTTGCATCCAATTTTTAATTTTATCTTTTTCATTTGCTTGTTAAAATCATCAGGCAATGATCTAGTAACTAAGTAATTTGGACAAATGTCAGCAAACCCAAGGAGACTATTACTTAAAGAGGAAAAGATACTCATCTGAATGCATCATTTTAAAGGTTAGAGTTTCCCTCTGTCAAAGGTACCGGCTAGGATGGTCTTGCCACCAAAATTTTTCAGGACCCCCTCTTATCTCTTAATTTTCTACATCAATTCTGCAGTAACAAGAATCCTCTTATTTAGCCTAGGTTTAGCTTCTTTTTTCTTCAACAAAATACCGCAGAGCTTGCATGATAGAAAACCACCCAATAACCTTAGTGCCAAAGCAAATCAGAACGAATTTTTTCCTAAAGCAAATACAATAGCTAACAGTTCTTTTTTCCATTATTGGAGTAGTTGCTTTTGAGCACTATCAAGTGTTTCTTGAGGCATAATATAATAACATGAGGTTCCTTGCCAATTCCTCTGCCCCAGAACAGGCCCCTACAGCATGATTTGCTAGTCGTCACACATTATCCTCGAATGGGAAAAATTCAAGTTTGAGAGGCTTGAACAATAGGGCTTTGATCATAACTTCTCTTTCCAATATTGTCAAAATGCTTGCTTTACAGGCTTCATCAAAACTGAAAATCAACCATCCTTTTTGCAAGAGTTTACATTAAAGTTGAGGCAATATTTTGAGAAGTCCTTGATAAATCGTTCGATAAAAAAGCCTGTATGTCCAAGAAAAAGAGGCGAACTTCCCGTTAACAACTTAGGGGGGGTAAGGTAAAGATTTTATAACATCGACTTTTGCCTTATCTACCTCTATACCCCCTAGAAGAAACATATGACCCAAAATAAATGCCCTTGGATCAACCATAAAATGACATTTTTCATAATTAAGAACAAGGAATATAGAATTCTAAAAGCATCTTTCCCAAAAACTTTTTCAGATTTATTAAACATCAAGATTTATTAAACATTCATCAAAAGAATTTCCATAAACAGTAAAATCGTCCATAAAAACTTCTATAATGTTCTCTACAAAATCAGAAAAGATACTTACCATTCACCGTTGAAACGTTGCTGGGGCATTGCAAAGCCCAAACGGCATTCGTCGGTAAGCAAAAGTTTCAAATGTACATATGAATGTTGTATTTTCTTGATCTTCGGGTGCAACTGGAATTTGATAAAATCCTGAATATCCATCTACACAACAATAATGAGTTCTACTCGCTAACCTTTCAAGCATATGGTCAATAAATGGCAGCGAAAAGTGGTCTTTCCTCGTTGCTGCATTTAGTTTCCTGTAATCTATACAAACACGCCATCCATTTTGAACTCGAGTAGGAACTAACTCACCATCGGGATTTTCTACCACATTAATGCCCGTTTTCTTAGGTACTACATGAACGGGGCTTACCCACTTGCTATTTGAAATTGGATAAATCACACCAGAATCCAAAAGCTTTACGATTTCTTTCTTGACAAGCTCCATCATAGGTGGGTTAAGACGCCTCTGTGCTTCTCTCCTTGGCCTGCTATCTTCTTCAAGCAAAATTTTATGCATGCATATGGATGGACTTATGCCTTTGATGTCAGCAATAGTCCACCCTATAGATGTCAGCAATAGTCCACCCTATAGCATTCTTATACTTCATAAGAACCTGAATGAACTTCTTCTCCTCCTCCTTCTTGAGTTTATTTGAAATAATCACTGGAATGGTTTCTTCTTCACCCAGAAACACATACTTCAATTGTTGAGGCAGTGGCTTAAGCTCCAATTTTGGTGGCTGCAAAACAGAAGGCAAAAGAGCGAGGTGACATTTAGGTAAATTAATTATAGGTCCATCACTTACCTTAGGGTCTTGTGCTTTTAATGCAAGCACCACTTCATGTAATTCTTCTTCAATCACAAACTTTTTCTTCAAGCTTTCCAAGGCTTTCTGAATTTAAGTCATGCAAGCACAACCTTAAGCTTATCTTCTTCATTCAAATGAAGCACTTTTTCTCAGTCAATGGTTCCAATAACATCTATGCCACAAAACAGAAGAAACATTCATGGAAATTTCATCGGCTATCCATTATATTAAAATTTACGATCACCGATCAGGTTCTCCATCCATCACATTTCTCCATAGTTGAATGTCCCCTGATTACACATTTCTATCTTTAGTCTCTAGCTAGCGTGTTACTCAACGCAGTCTTTGCAAGCAGTACCCTTACTCTAGGATATAGACTTTGATTCTATCTCCATATCTCCAATAACATAAAAATCTGTTGGAAATATTAAGTTATTCACCTGAACTAAACACATCTTCCCAAACCACTTCCCTTGGGGTAAACTTAGATCTTCGGCAAGAACAATAAGGTATCCCAGTTTCTTTTAAAGGGGCACAGCATTTAGTTGCAATAAAATAGAATAAGACAGTACATTTATTGATGCTCCTAAATCCAACAACATTAAGCCCTATTCAATCCCGAAATTACCAATTTGACCAAAGTCTATGGCAAACATACCTTTGTTCTTTGGCATTTTTTGGGGTAAATTTTTTTGAAAGCACAGCAGAAACTTTTTCTTCCCACATCAATATACCCAGATAATTCTTTATTAGTGCACAACTCTTTAAGGAACTTTGCGTACCCTGGGTATTTTTCTTGCATAGCATCGAGATTGGAATATTTGATTTCCCTTTTCCGAATGATGTCAAGAATTTCTTTCTCTTCTTTCTTCCCTCTTAGGACTTGGCAAAATCTTTGAGGAAAAGGGGTGAATTCTTCAGAATTTTTAGATTTCTCCAACTTCCGCACCATCGGGTTGGCTTGACCATTCTCTACTTTTTCTTCCTCCGTACCAAGTCACGTACACAAATTTTTTTGCTGCTGGGAATTTCCAGGCTCCTTGCCCACTCTCAAAAGTAATTGCATTTGCATTCTGTTTTCGGATTTCAAAATTAGTTTGAGAAGTAACTTACTTGAGACTTTCTAACTTACCCAATGAAGTGCGCTAAATTGGGCTAACTTGGTTCTCCAATTTTGGATGCCTAGTTTTCGTGTCTTGCTGAAAATTGCATAGTGTTTAAGTAGCAAGTGAATCATAGTGTTAGTAGCAAGTGATTTAACAATGTCTTCAAGAGACATACCTGAACTAGAAGATCCATGATCAGGTGCTGGCTGCCTATTCTGAAATTTTAGAAAATTTGACGGCTTTGTTCCGTAGCTCAAATTTGGATGGTCTCGCCAGCCCGGATTATAGGTATTTGAATACGGATCATATTTCCGTTGAGGACGCAAAAAATTTCCCATTGCATTGGCTTGTTCTTGACTTTCATCTTGCAAAGTTGGACACATGTCTGTAGGATGTCCAGTATAGGCGCAAATTCCACAAGCTTTAACTTGCTGCCCTTTAAGCTTTAACTTGCTGCCCTTTCCCTACAGCTAAATTCTGAACCAAAGATGTTAAATCATTAATTTTATTTTCAAGAGAAGAAATACTTACCTCATTAATATTTCTCGAAGGTTCATGGCGAGACCCTAATTGTTGAGAATTTACAGCCATCGTGGAAATCAATTCCCTTGCGGCTTGGGGAGTTTTATTATCGATTGCTCCACCACTTGCTGCATCTATCATTTGCCTCTCCATAGGTAATAAACCTTCATAAAAATAATTGTATTAGGCTTGATCAGAAAAAACCCATGTTAGCGGGACAGCTTGGCGCACATTTCTTAAATCTCTCCCAATACTTCATGTAGAGTTCTTATTCTTGTCGGGGACTCCCACAAATATCTCTTCTAATGCTGGCAGGCCCTTTGAAGCAGGAAAGGAATTTATCTAAGGAATTCTTTACCATTTCTGTCCATGACGTAATAGATCCGTGATTGGCAAATAAATAACCACTCTTTTAGGCAGAATCGGCCTAAAGAGAAAGGAAAAAGCCTCTTAATTTTATTTGTTTCCTCAGAAATTCCATGGGGTTTCATTTAGAGCATACAACATTTGAAATTCCTTTAAATGTTTGTGAGGATCTCATCCAACAAACCTCTAAAGTGGCAATAATTTGGATTCAAACCTAATTTAAGTCAAATTTGAGCCCTCCGAGGGCTGGGGTATGGATTTTGCAAAGAGGGAGTTTGATTTAATTTGGAGGTGTTGCCAACTGCTCTAATGTTCTCTGATCAGCCATTCCTCTTCCGTTCAAACTCACCTGAAACTTTCAGAAAGTTCAAGAACAACAGTTTCTTCTGGGTGTGAAGTAGTTGTAGGAACTTTCAGCGATCAATGTGCTTTTGCTCTAGAGTCACTGTAGCAGCTGTGACAATTGTTTTCTTTCTGGCTTTTGCCTCTTTTCTCAATCGTCTAGCAGTTTCTCATTCAGAATCGTATTGGAGATTCACCTGTTACTATTCTAATCTGTTCATAAAAAAAAAAATATAATTAATTAACTCTAGGTCTCCGGCAACGGCGCCCAAAATTTGGGTTCGGTGTCGAATCCGCCAAAATTAATAAATCTCCTACCAATTTAAAGAACTTGAAAGAAATGGTGAGTAAGTTCGAAAATCTACAGGAGAACTAGAGATTAAAAATATTATTCTTTAAAACCAGAAAGGAAATAAAACATGAATTATGAATGGGAGGATTGAAAAAATTATTGAATTAGCAAAAATTAGTAATTTTTAAAAATGGGAAATTCAATGGAGAAATATTTCCAGGCCCAAGGTCATTTGTTACTAGTTCTTTCGTGTTGATTCACTGAATTCAAATTGACTCATTTAACTAATCAATAAAAATTGGTTAATGGTTACCAAAATGCTTTAACAAACCTAGTCATTTCCGTAGTAAACAAAATAAGCCAAGACAAACGCGCTTTGATTAATCCCTTACCAATACTAATTTTGAACACGCGCCTTAAATTAAAATTATATTGCGTAGCATTAAGAATTGAGAAAAGACCAATTCATCTAATAAACAACATTGTGATAGGCTATTCAGAAGAATTGTTTATCCCTTTAATATAACTTGAAAATCTGTGGCTCTAAAAAAAGCTATATTAATTGCTACAAATGTTAACTCAATCAAACAAATTACCGGATTTGATTATATAAACTAGCACCTTGTCACTCTTAAATTAATTCAAATAACTGGCCATTTTACTTAATTAAATAGACAAACAATATCCATTCTAAACCATTAATTGCAAGAGATAAACAAATATTTGAAGAGTTAAATGAGTAAAAAGAGAACCCAATTCTCACCAAACCACTTTCGTATTTAGAACTAGCACTTGATTAAACCCTTAAGCTGGGAATTGAAAAGAATTCAGCCACGTATGGGCCATTTCCCAAGCTTTACAAACTAAAAGAAAAGGGAATTATTAACTCAAAAACTTCGATATCCCCAACTAATAAGCCCATCTCTCCTTATAGAAGAGAAGAGAAGACTATTTCAAAAGGAAACCTGAGAAAAATATTCATTTACAAAACTGAGAAAAATATATTTACAATCAAATCAAATCCAACAAAATAAAATTCCATGATCCTCTCTATTCTTCAAAACCTTTGAATAAATCTTCCAAAAAGAATCCAGCAGCTCCTCATCCTCTGACTTAGTGATTTTATCCCAAAAAGGCAAATAAATAGAGTCAAACTAATACCTACATCTATTTAATCACATAGACCAACAAACCCATCAAAAATACCAAATTATATGACTAAAATAGTCACATTTTCATAGCTTATTCGGCACAAATAATAAACCCATCAAATATTTTTTAATTATGTTGTTTTCTTTTGAAATTTCCTTTTGTATTCATCTCCCTATCCTGGCATATTAAAATATTGCGAGGTGTTAATTTATTGATAAAAAAATAGAAAAAAAAGAGAATGTTGTCTTGTCTAGGGCATATGTTTGGGTCAACAACAAAGTAAACTGAAAAGTGGAATTAATTTAATTTGCTACATTTGATTACATGTGTTTGTCTTTAAATGCAATTGTTGGTTGTTATCTATGTGTTTTGTAATAAATTTCTGAAAACACATACATGTCACTTGATTACATTTTTTTGTCTTTAAACTCACCGATTTGTTGTCATCTCAATTGTCCCTAAATTTCCACAAAAACACATAAGAGTTAGTTGGGTATTTTTGACCATGCACTTATAAAAAAGAAAAGATAGAAAAGATAAGTTAGAACTGTTAGAGGTTTGGGCAAAGAAGTGAATGAGAAATAAAATTATCTGCAGAAACTTTTAGAAACAAAAATTTTGCGAGTAAAGAAGGACAAATTCTGCAGAATTTTAGGCTTCAAAGGTAGAGGTTATTGAAAAACATTATAAAATAGGAGTTATTTCACAGTCTCATTTTATTTGCAGGGTTTGACAAAACACGCATATTAATAATTTAGTCAATAAAAGTTATTTTACCATTTTATATCCTTAACTAATTAAGATATTAATAAAAGACATTCATTCAATCAAGAATCATAAATGTTATTATGAAAAAAGTAATTATTTACATTTCTAAATTTAAAAACCTTACAAACACTTTAGACATCCAAAACAAAAATGTTTTCATAATGTGACGACAAGAATGCCATGACCTTCAACATGAACACTGTTTAAAAATCTTTAGTTTTATTGATTCGGTTCATAAATGGAGTAGTAAAATTTAATGGGAATTTCATAAAGAAATTAGAGTAGTAATAATTGAATTATTGTTGTCCTTTAAGAGACCAAAAGGGTCCTATATATATTAGTACAACTTTTAGAACAACTTTTAAGAATAATTATTTCTTATTTTTTTTAAATTAATGATTGATATGAAATTTCGCAAGTGTACGAAATCGCTAACAAGGTTAATATAGGAATGCAGTAGAGTATCGTAATCCACAGGGATTGTATACCCACGTACCAAATTATGTTAACCTATTATTATTTAAACGAATAAATGAAGCAAATTCGTTTATATAAATTAAAATTCAAAGTAAAAAAATTAAGAAGTTAAGCAAGCAATTATGAGCAATTATTGATTAAAGAAATCAAGGATTTAAAACTACTAGGGAGTTTGATTTCACTTAATTCTATCCAATTTATTTCATTAGTTTATTAATCAATTTTAATTGTTCAAGTAGGGGAAACAACTCTAAATTCGCTAACAAGCTCTCCCGATTTATTGTTAGCTGTTTTAATTCGATTTAACTACCTATCTTCCAATAGTATATTCAAACTATATAGCTTCCGCATCAAGTTCTTATTCTCATGTAATTCATTAACTTTTTCATATTAAAAATCCTTCTTCCAACAGTGATTAGTAAAATAAATCAATCCAGGGGATAACCTCTGCCTGGAAGCATTAAGTTTATCAATGAATCATAACTTAAACAATGAAAAATAAATCTAATATTATAAATTGGAAAAGATATTATAAATTGGAAAAGAAGTTAAACTACATAAAATCCCTAAATATAAAGAGTTTTAGTTTAGACATAGTACTTAAATAAAACTCACAATACTTGATAAATATTTCATAAATCACATAAGTTGGCGGCGGACCTGGTTCTTTTTTTTCTTTGTTTTGTCTCTGCTCGTTTTTGTGTCGAGGTTAGGGATGAAAAATTACGGTTAGGTCCCTGGAAAATTTTATATTAGTCCTTTAATTTTATGTAATTTCATATCAGTCCCTTAATTTTCTATAATTTCATATTGGTCCCTTAATTTTCTGTAACTTCAGATTAGGTCCCTAAATTTTCTGTAACTTCAGATTAGGTCCCTAAAGTTCCTGTAACTTCAGATTAGGCCCCTAATCTTCTGTTTTTTCGTATTAGGCCCTTAAATTTCTGTTTTCTTTCGTTTAGACCCCAAACTTTATTTATTCAAATTATTTGCATTTTGCATGTCAAGAAAGTATCCAAGGTGAGCTCATGAAAATGATAAGGAATGGTTGGAAATTTTGACTTAAATCAGCACTTGGTATTTAGCACGGGCGTGCTAGGAAGCACAGTCTGGACGTGCCAGGTTTTGGCTTTGTGGAGGACTCAGCACGGGCCATGCTGTCTAGCACGCTTGAATAGGGTCTTGTAGCACGGGCGGGGCGTGCTAGGCTCTGGAAGTCTAGCGCATGTGCAGCATGGGCGTGCTGTTTAGCACGGCTAGGGCGTGCCAGGGTCTGACTCTTTGCTTGATTTTCCTTGGTTTTAGCACGGTCGTGCTGATTGGCACGGGCTGTGTGTGCTAAAATATTTTTGCTTCATTTTGTTTTTGTCCTTTTCTGTGCAAAAACCCTACAAATTCCTTAAGATCAAGTTAATTATGATTCAAGGAAGCTTTTATATGAAAACACAAATAAAATTAAGATAAAAACTAAATAAAGTAATTAAAAATACTAAAAAAACTTTAATAAAAATTACATTAAAAAAACTATAAAAATAACACTATCAATGATTTAATTTCACAAGTTGGAGCATTTTAATGTGTACAATTTTATAAATTATGGTATTCACTCAGTCAAAGTTAAATTAAAGGTATCACAAGATTTACAAAAAAAATAAAATAGTAAATTTATACATTAAACTTTTTTTTTAAATGGTTCCTACACTTGGGGAAGGTAGTACCTTTTTTACTTATTTTTCTAATAAGGATATTGTAAGTATATCAATTTGAAATTTAATCCTCATTTTGACGCTAAAATTATTAAACGCTGCGGATGATCATTTCGATACGTGATTTCTTATTTACTTTTCACGTAATGAGGTTTTAATTTTCTATTTGGGATACTATTGTGGATCACTATTACAATAAAAACACTATAAAAATTAACACTATTAGCAGGCATGAACTGCCTCTGGCAGCAAGACCCGCGTGAGAGTCATCATCACAGGCACGACTGACACGAGAGTCCTGAAACATTAATTTTTGTTCTACGATTTTATTTTTGTTTTCATTTCTATTCTTCACCGGGAAATTAATATCTATTCTACAATTTTAGTTTTATTCTTATTTTTGTTCTTCATCAGAAAATTGATTTTTGTTCTACGATTTCGGTTTCATTTTGTTTTTTTTATCTTCTTTTTGTATTTTATTCCTTATAGATTTCATTCTTCTTGAGATATTTTACAGTCGATTTGATTCCATATTTTGTATTCTTCTCCGTCGGTGTTGGTTGCGATTCCATATTTTTTTTTATTTGTAGGTGTCAAGTGAGTTATTTTATTAATTACTATACATATACACACACCTTATTTACCGTTGAATCGGAAACCTAGTTTTTTGACTGTTTATTTTTCCGATTGTGGAACCGAAATCACGATTTATTTTGTATATATACCTAGTTTTTCTGTTTGCACTTTTTCCTAATTTTTCGCTTTAATTTACATTTCATTTTTCATTTTTCGTTTTTGGTTTTGTTCCTTCATCTTCTATTGGTTTATTTTCCTTTGTTGTAGAATACGTTTTCTGTTTGATACATACATGTGTGACGTGGATTCGTTAAAGTTAGGTTATGAACTATTGATTTATTTTTCTACCAAAAATTAGGTTATCTTCATTTATAATATCTGACGTTTTGTTTAGTTGGAAACTTCATTTTTGACATTTATTAAGGACACCAAAAATTAGGTTATCTTCATTTCTAATAATTGGGTATAATTTAAAAAGTGAATAATTATATTTGAAACTTTTTTGATAAATTATAAATTATGAAAAAACCGAACCATGACAACATTATTTCATTTAAAACTAAATAGTTCTTAAGCATTGAAATGTCTAATTAGTTATTTAATCATCACGGCACGATGCATTATTTTGGGAAAAAAAAATTTTTTTAGTTATGTCGTTTTCTTTTGAAATTTCCTTAGATTTCCTTTTGTATTCATCTCCTTATCCTGGCATATCAAAGAATTGCGAGGTGTTAATTTATTATAAAAAAAAAGAAAAAAAAAAGAAAATATTATCTTGTCTAGGGCATATGCTTGGGTCAACAACAAAGTAAACTCAAAAGTGGAATTAATTTGCTACATTTGGTTACATGTGTTTGTCTTTATAAACTCACTTGTTTTGTCTTTATAAACTCACTTGTTTGTTGACCTATGTGTTTTGTAATAAATTTCTGAAAACACATATATGTCAATTGATTACATCTTTTTGTCTTTAAACTCACCTATTTGTTGTCACCTCAATGTTATGTTTTATTTCTAAATTTTCACAAAACACGTAATAGTTAGTTGGATATTTTGGACCATATATTTACAAAAAAGAAAGGATAAAATCGAAACTGTCAGAGTTTTGGGCAAAAAAGTGATTTAGAAATAACATTATTTGCAGAACTTTTACAAAACAAATTCTGCAGTAAAGAAAGGAACAAATTTTGTAGATTTTAGGCTTTAAAGGAGAAGGATTGTGAAAAACATTATAAAATAGGAGGTTTCATAGTGGGCATAATTCCCATAATTCATTGATCCAAGTTTCACAACTTAAATCAAAGATTAAAGCACCACAAGTACGGTTTGCTGTCAATTTCATACTTGCCCATAACTTTTACCCTTACTGTCATAACTCTCATAGTTAACCTATCTAAGCCATACTTCTAAAACTAAAAAGGCTGCAACATAATACAATAGTAATAAACAAAATGTTTTCATAATGTGACGGTAATAATGCCATAACTTTCAATAGAAATACTATTTAAAAATCTTTAGTTTCATTGATTCGGTTCATAAGTGGAGTGAAAAATTTTATGGGAATTTCATACAGAAATTAGAGTAGTAATAATTGAATTATTGTTGTCCTTTAAGAGACCAAAAGGGTCCTATATATATTTAGTACAACTTTTAGAATAACAATTTTCTTATTTTTTAATTATGATTTAATTTCATAAGTTGGAGCATTTTAATTGGTACAATTTTATAAATTATGGTATTCACTCAGTCAAAGTGAAATTAGAGGTATCATAAGATTTTTTATAAAAAAATAAAATGGTAAATTTATACATTAAACTTTTTTTAAAATGGGTAAATTTATAATAAACTTTTTTTTTAAATGGTTTTTCACATTTCGGGGGAAGGTAGTACCTTTTTTTACTTAATTGTCTAAATAAGCATATTATAGTATATGTCAGATTTTGAAAAAACTTTAGTTTAAAAAATCTCATTTTTGACTAAATTATAACAAATATCAATTTTTTGTTAGTGAGTTTTGATTTACTTATTTACCTTTTCACGTAACGAGGTTTTTATTTTCTGTTTGGATGCTATAGTTTGTCACTTTGAAACTAATGTTTCTTCTTTTACTACTTCTTGTTTTAATGGCAGGCGTGAATTGCCTTTGGCAGCAAGAACAGAATGAGAGTCATCGTCACAGGCACGATTGACGCGAGAGTCCTCATCGAAAAATCAATTTTTGTTCTATGATTTCATTTTCGTTTTCATTTCTATTCTTCACCGGAAAATTAATATCTATTCTACAATTTCATTTTTACTTTTATTTTTGTTCTTATAAGAAAATTGATTTTTATTCTAAATGATTTTTATTCCTTATATTTCGCTTTCATTTAGTTTTTTTCATCTTTCTTCTTTCTGTAAATTTTATTCACTCATAGATTTCATTCTTCTTGAGATATTCTGCTCCATCGGTGTTGTTGCGATTCTAATATATATTTTTATTTCTAGGGTGTCAGGTGAGTTATTTTATTGATTACTATATATATATATATATATGATCGTTGAATCGGAAACCTAAATTTTTCGACTGTTTAGTTTTCCAATTATGGAATGTGAAATACCAATAATTTATTTCGTATAATTGCCCTAGTTTTCTGTTTGTAAACCTTTTTTCCTAATTTTTCGCTTTATTTACATTTTGTTTTTCATTTTTTGTTTTATTATTTTATTCCTTCATTTTTGGTTTTGTTACTTCGTTTTCTATTGGTTTATTTTTGTTTGTTGTAGAATACATCTTTTTTTTTTATACTATTTGTATGTATGAGGGTGTGATGTGGATTCATTAAGGTTAGGTTGTGAATTATTAATTTATTTTTTTACCAAAAATTAGTTTATCTTCATTTCTAATATCGACGTTTTCATTTCTAATATCGTTTTAAAATTGACACTTGTCTAGTAATTTAGGGGCTCTATTAAAATACGATAAAATTTGAATCTAAGGTGAAATTGTATAATTGAATGTGACCCCCTTATTCGAACAATATATTTGCTATAATTTGAATTCAACTTGCAGTTGAGATAAAAAGTTAAAAGTAAGTGTCTGAGTGATTAAGATCATTTTGGGGTGAAATTGTTACAATCGCCAAAGTTTGAGGTATTTTATAGTATAATTTAGCCAACTCATTCTTTGGATAAAGTTAATTCAAGTTGTAGGACCCATATTAAATATATATTATTAATTAATTTTGATCAATTTGGAATTGGGGTATAATTGTGACAAAACATTTTAGTTGGAGTGCTTGAGGGGTTAAGTTGGATTTAGGGTGAAATTATTACAAGACGCAGAGTTTGAAGGTATTTAATGGTTTACTCAAATTTTGAATAGACAATTGAAATCATCTTTATTCATTATTTAATAAAAATCTTTATCATTATTTAATAAAAAGTCTCTTACAGATTTTCAAATAAATTAATGTTATTTTTTTGTCAATTTAAAAGTCATAAAAATGGATTATTCATTATTTAATAAAAAGTCTCTTACAGATTTTCAAATAAATTAATTTATTTTTTGTCATTTTAAAGTCATAAAAATGGGAGTGACTTGTTTTACCCAGTTTATGGGCTCACTATGAACCAAACCAATGAAAATTTTTTTTTATTTATTAATTTGAAGGTATTTTTAATCATACAATGAAAAAAGAAAATGAAAATAATTTTTAAAATGTTCATAGCTATAGACCTCGTGCTGACAAGTCTAATCTTAAAAATATACTATCAAGTTAGTAATTCAAAAAGCTTAATTATTTGAAACTTAAAAACTTTATAAAACTTTTTGATAAATTATAAAATTATGAAAACAACAAATTTTTAGAGTCTTCGGTATTAGTTTTTATCTTATTAGTTAGGAAGAGTTTGTATATCTGAACTATATTATTGAGTTGAATGATTAAGAAGTGTTATATCAAGAACTGATTGTCAAATGATTAAGTGGTATATAAAGTCATTTTTATAATCGTAGGAGCAATTTTATCTTTCCATACAATAAATAAATTATATTGCTTTCTTAATGAGTTCTAATAAGAAGTTTTTGTTCTTTGCACACCAAAGCATAGTCTAGTGACAAGTGTATATACAAACTGACAATATATTCAGGTTCGAATCCCTTCCCCAAATACTCTAAAATACAAAATTTGATTTGCAAATATGTAAATATAAATAAGCAACTTATTCTTAATTCAGTTCCGACAAACAAACTTATCCTGAATTAAAATTTAGGATTCGAGCCTGTAATCCACCAAACAAAACCAAAGGGTCTTGTTCATAGAATTTCTTCTTTCCTTGAGTACACATAGAAAACTTATTTAGTACAATACACAAAAACTAATGTTAATGTAGAACTTAATGCAGTACAAGGAAAAAATGGTCACCAAATAAAAGAGTAATCAGAAAAGAAAAACTCCTTGGGAAATGTACTGACTTTTAGGTGGGCTTTCCTCGATGAAGGTTGCAATTTCACATTCTACAAGTTACTTCCTCCTTCCTCTATTCTTTTTTTCTTTCTAATCAAATAAATAAATTGATTTTGCAACTAATTAGATTGACTCTTCCGATCATTCTTCTTATCCTCAAACCGTTTTTAAGTTTTTCTACTGCATTTTCCAGGATTCATCTAGTTTTGAGAATTTATTTGCTCTTGACATGAGTTCTGCAAAAGAGTACTAAGGATCAATATGAAGCGATTCAAACAACCTGTTATAATTATAATTTTTCTCCATTGCACCTACGGCTACTTGGTTAAAATTATCAACTTGCATTGCCAACTTTTGAAAATTTTCAATGTATTGCTTTAACATTTCTCTTTCTTCCCCCTTTAAGTCAAGCAAATCAAAGGAGATCTTCTTAGTGGGGATACTAATAATGAATCTAGCTTGGAACATAGAGGCAAGTTGAGAGAGAATCACCCAACAGATCCTATCTTTAATGCTCGATACCATTCTTCCATTCCTTATAGTGTCAAAGGGAAAAACTCGATACCTAAGCTCTTGAATTGTTTTGCAAGTGCATTATGGTGTGAACATTTTCTAGATTTCTTCGATCAGTCATCCCATCATACTTATCAAACACCGGCATCCTAAATTTTGGTCATGGAAAGCTCATTTCTATTGTTGGGGCTTCATACGAATCATCCTGTCAGTTTCTTCTTTTACTACTTCTTGTTTTAATGGCAGGAGTGAACTGCCTCCGGTAGTAAGACCCGCGTGAGAGTCATCGTCACAGGCACGACCGACGTGAGAGTCTTCATCGAAAAATCAATTTTTGTTCTACGATTTCATTTTCGTTTTCATTTCTTTTCTTCACTGGAAAATTGATATCTATTCTATAATTTCATTTTTTTTCTTATGTTTGTTCTTCATCAGAAAATCGATTTTTGTTTTAAAGTCATAAAAATGGGATTGACTTGTTTAGACCTAGTTTATAGACTCACTATGAACCAAACCAATGAAAAATTATTTTTTTTATTGAGTTGAAGGTATTTCTAATCATACACTGAAAAAAGAATAAAATGAAAATAATTTTTAAAATATTCATAGTCATAGATCTCTTCTAGGCAAGTCTAATATTAAAAATGCACTATCAAGTTACTAATTTAGAAAGTGAATAATTATATTTGAAACTTTTTGATAAATTATAAAATTATGAAAAAACCAAACCATGACAACATTATTTCATTTAAAATTAAATAGTTCTTAAGCATTGGACAAACCATGACAACATTATTTCATTTAAAATTAAATAGTTCTTAAGCATTGGAATGTCTAATTAGTTATTTAATCATCATGGCACCATGCATTATTTTGGGGAAAAAAAAAAATTTTAGTTATGTCGTTTTCTTTTGAAATTTCCTTGAGATTTCCTTTTGTATTCATCTCCTTACATATATTTTCCAATAAATTTCAATAAATTTATTGAAATAAATTTCTGAAAACAGATACATATCAATTGATTACATCTTTTTGTCTTTAAACTCATCTATTTGTTGTCACTCAATGTTCTGTTTTGTCTCTAAATTTCCATAAAAAACACGCAATAGTTAGTTGGATATTTTTTACCATACACTTGCAAAAAAAAGGATAAAATCAGAACTATTGAAGTTTTGGGCAAAGAAGTGATTGAGAAATAACATTATTTGCAGAACCTTTATAAAACAAATTCTGCAGTAAAGAAATGAACAAATTCTGCAGATTTTAAGCTTCAAAGGAGAATTGTGAAAAACATTATGAAATAGAAATTTTCACAGTGGCATAATTCATTGATCAAGTTTCACACTTAAATACAAAAAGATTAAAATGCTACAAGTATGATTTGCTGTCAATCTCATACTTGCCTATACTTTTACCCTTACTTCATTACTTATCTCATAGTTAACCTATCTAAGCCATGTTGCGGGGTCCTCCGACATGTGGGACCCACAAAAGTTTGAAGAAAAGAAAAAAAATGTTTTGTTTTGACAGTCAAAGAAGGCAAGGAGAAAAAAAAAGGAAAAGTGAACGCGTGATTAACGCGTCAATGAGAAAAAAAAAAAAGAAAAGTGGACGAGTGATTAATGCGTCCATTCGGTTGACGCGTTAATGACGCGTCCACTAAAAAAAACACACAAAAATAAAAGAATATGAATACACAATTAGTGTAGAGAATTTTAGGAAAGGGTTCTTAAAATTGGAAAAAAGAGAAAATAGTAAGGATTATAATTTTTGGGGTGTTTTTGGGAAACACTTAGAGTACCACTATTTTTATAATCTATTTTGTACCTACTATTTTTAGTGAAAGAATTATTAGGAGTTTTTGTCCCGTAGACGTAGCCCATAACAGTTGAAGGGTGAACCACGTAAATCTCGGTGTCCTTATTTTTCATCTGGCATTTATGGTAATTATTTCGCTATTTCTATGTGATGATATTAATATGTTAAATTAAATTTTACTCCGAGTGAATGTATTATTTTGTTGGTAAAAACTTCTACGAATATCAAGATCAAATATCAAAATAACACGAGCTAATCATTGGAGGTATTAATAAGTTGAAGGTCATTGAATAGATAATTTAATTCTCTCATCAATAGCCCTGGTCATCAATTTGTTTGTGGAAATAAATAAAATAATCTTTATCCTAGTATGACACAAAAAGGAAATTGTCACGAGAGTGATTAATTTGATTTATAATAAAATAAAATAAGACAAAAAGAGATAGAATTTGCTTGTTTTAGGGCCTATGTTTGGGTTCATATAAACAAGCAAAAGTAAGAATATAGCTCACTCTCTTTAAAAAAAACAAACTATAAAACTCAAGTGAAAATTAATATGCGTTTGTCTTTAAACTCAGCGTATTAGTGTATTATCTGTAATAAATTTCTAAGAAACACATACATGGGCTTCAATTGATTTACATTCGTATCGGTATGAAAGCTTACGTTTATGTGTTTGAACAAACCTTTAAAGGGGTCATGTTCTGTTTGTAAACTAAATTTCCTAAACAAACATAGTAACTTATGGTAAGATATTTAACATCGAGAGACCATTAAATAAGGAGATTGATTAGTAAAATTTTTTTATATAAAAAAAGATAAAAAAGTCGAACACTGGATGAGTTTTAAAATTATTTAATTTTAATTGATTTGATCTAATGAAATCGTGCCGGATAGAATATGACTTCAATGTCTATAGTGGAAAAATTTATTTCCCTATAAAATTATCTCATATCCCTTCTATCATTAGCCATACGGTCTTACTATACATATCCTCTAACTATATCATCTCTCTCTAATCCCCTCATTATTTATACTAGATCTAATTACTACTCTAGAGAACTTATGCCATAACCTAACCAACTTACACTCGAAATCTCTGCTCTCCATTTCTCTTCTCTCCTTAATTACTATTGTCTAGTTATAATCTTTATAAATTTATATCTTTCTTTATTGCTCACTTACTTTTACTTTACATACTACTCACTTCAAAACTCAACCGCAAATGCTTCTTCTAAAATGGAAAGCTAGTCTTGATAATTAGAGGCCAATCTGTTAATCTTCTTGTCTGGCAACCAAGTGTACTCCTTGCCATTGGTTTGGTATTCACTGTCAATAAAGGATAAAAGTATCTCTGCAATAAGATGGTGGAATTCTCATCTTAGAAGAGGTGCACTTCAAAATCTTGATATTTTTCTTAATATCCCAACTTATTTGCTTTGAACGTTCGCAAACAAACTCAATTTCAAATGGAACCTTCCTTCCTATATTGGTAACCTTTCCAAAACTTCTGTGTTTGACTTGTATATCAATTATAATCTCCGAGGTACATTCTCAATGGTTGTTGGAGTATTAAGCTTTGTCACATACTTTGACTATGGTCAAGCAACCTTGCCTGATCCTGCGTTCAATACCTATACTTCTCTCTAAGTGGAGAGACTTAAAAGCTAATCACTTGTTAACACTCTATAATTATGAGAAAAGGCAATTTTTAAGGTTTATCACTACACTCAACAACACTTAATTTTGGTAATTGATTAAACAAATTCCCTGTGGATACGATAAACTCTCCTTACTCTTCTCTATAAATATTACTTGGTAAAGCGATTAATCGTAAACACATTGCGAAAAGGCGCTGTCAGCAAGTGTCCTGATTGTAATGGCGAGAAAGCAAAGATAGAGTAGTCTTTCAAATCAAGATGGTAACTTTTGGAACATTTCTTACCGAAATCCTTTCATTGTCATACAATAATTTCTCTAGTTCGAATCCAGCTTCCATAGGGAACTTGACGACAGGGGTGATCAATTCTTATCTTTCCATGCACGGACTTCCTGGTTTCCGTCTAACCAGGAGAGTGATTGGAGATAGGAGTTTGAGTGTACCGTATACTGAGAGTTTGGAAATTAGTCAGATCACTAAGCATCAACTCCGGATGCAATCCCAGCTTCCATAGGGAAACTCTCAAGATATGGCGATCAAAACGTGTAATACTTCTATAAACCCAACACTTGGTCATGGTATCCTATAGTCCATTGGGAAATGGAACCGTGTTGGAGTTCGGCGTATACTGATATTATGGAAATTGTTCAAAAAACGTCACTCCTACTCGTGTCAATCCCAAGCTTCCATAGGGAAACTTGACAGAAAGGCATCAAAAACATTATCTTCATACCAACCGATCTTTCTGGTTCTGAGTATGTGAGGAAAATTGGAAATTGTTTGAGCGTCCGTTTACTGATTTGGAATCGTCAGACTAACAAACTCACCGGGTTAGTTGCAATCCCACTTTCGCATAGGGAACTTGACATGAAGGGGCATCAAAATGCTTTAATCTTATACCCATATCCGACTTTGTAGTTAATCTATTATGCTAGGAAGTTGCAATGTCTTGAGGTCCGTTACTGATTTGGTAATTGTCAGATCAATTCAACCACCGGATGCAATCCCAGCTTCCCATAGGGAACTTGACGAAGCCTCAAAACTTTATCTTCATAACCAAACCGACTTTCTGTTCTATACCTTGGGAAGTTGGAATGTTGAGGTCCTTACTGATTTGGGAATTGTCAGACAATCTAAACTCACAGTGCAATCCGCAGCTCCAATAGGGAACTTGACGAAGGTATCAAAATCTTTTATCTTTTTTAACAACGCGAACTTTCTGGTTTCTATAAGCCTGGGGAAGTTGGAATGTTGAGGTGCGATTCTTGAGTATTTGGCATTGTCAGAGAAACAATCAACTCACCGGTGCATAATCCCAGCTTACCATGGCTGAACTTGACCGAAGGCATCAAAACTTTATCTTTTATACCAAACCGACTTCTGGTTCTATAACCCTGGGACAGTTGAATGTCTGGAGGTCGCGTTACTGATTGGAGATGGGTAGACAATCATAACTCACAGTGCAATCGCAGCTTTCCATAGGCAACTTGACGAAGGCATCAAAACTTTTATATCTTCTATGACCAACCGACTGTCTTGGTTCCTATAATCTCTTGAAAGGGAGTGTTGCAATTTGTTGGAGGCTCCGTACTGATTTGGGGAAGATAGTATCAGAATCTCACTCAGAGTCTCACCGCTGCAAATCCGAGCTTCCATAGGGAACTTGCACGAAGGCATCAGAGAACTATTACTTCATTACACCACAACGACCTTTTACTGGTTCCTATATCCTTGGGAAGTTGTAATGTTGAGGTCGCGTTCACTCGATTTTTGGATATGTAGCAGCAGGACTATAAATCAACTCAACCGGTGCAATCCCAAATCTTCCATCAACAACCTTACTTCGCTTGAAAAATTAGTAAATATATGAAAATAGATTGGCAGGTCATCCCAAGTGACAACTATGCCTTGTGTGGGTTTTTGACAGCTTCAACCATTTTCAGTATGCAAGGGAAATTTTGAGCGGGTACCGCAATAATCAACGCAGAAGCCTCTAAAAAAATTGTAAGCAGCTTGTATAAGACTCCGGTCTCTCTTTGAGAGGAAGCACCAACTCACAGGAAATATATCTCAAAGATATTTGGGATATAATCCACACTTATACTAATTTGTGATTATAGTGATAAAAAATATCTCTGCGAGCCTTTCCATGGATACATGGACACGATTAGTTCAACAATTTGTCAACTTGAAATATTTCCAAGAATAATATATCGGACAATTCAATCTGAACTCAGCAAGGCAAACAATTGCACATTTGCATTGACCATCTCTCATGCATAATCGATCGTTGTTGTGAATAGTACCGAGAAAAAGTTGGGAAAGTTTACAATTTACTATGATTACTTATTCTATGGCAACAATACAGATTCAGTGGCATTCCTAAAGAAATGGTATGTTTAGTGATCTTTCTGACTTAAATTTGGCTGCAAATCCTTCAACTTTACTCAGAAAGTTATCCCCCTTGTACTAAGAAAATTTTAATTTATTTCTGGAAAAATCATATATTTTTATTAAGACCGATTTGGCTATTCTGACTTCTTTTGATTGTTTAGATTTGTTTTTTTTGATCTTTATTTTTTTTCCAATATAATCAAACAAATAAAAATGATTAATTAATGTTTGGAAATAATTTTATTCAATAGAATGAATTTATATTGTTCTCCAGTTTTCTCCAGCTACTCTTCTAGAGGATAAGTAAGAGATAAAAACTAAGTTGAATGTGAGAAGAAAGTCAGTTATGTTTTTGCTCACATGCAAAGTCTTCTAAAAGATTTTGGAGGAAGCTTTAAACTCGCAGCCAGTTGTATGTTCCACTACCTTGTGTTTTCTCTACTATGTAGGATACTTCTAAGAAAGAGAAGTATGGCATCAGGAAAACAATGTTTTCTATGATCATTTATTGGGTGTTTCAGTCCACTTGCGAAGTAAAAAACCGAACTATGTACATAGTACCCGACATGGAGTAGAACATCGGTCCAAGCTTAATGTCAAGACTAAGATAGGTGTGTATTCATTGGCTTATGGCAAATTGTACGAATTTGGGTAGCTTCATAAGTCTTTTATTAACACCAATCTCCAGAAGGACAAGATTATAAAGATAAGGTCGTGATCGTATATTAAGTTAAACTCTTATTGGATGATTCCCAGACTATTAAAGATATTCGAAGACTCTAAAGCAGAGTGCTAATCTGTCCAGCATTCCGTTGAAGACTACAAGACTAATGCAGACATACAAATAGGTGGCCCTTCAATAAAATATTGTCAAAGCACAAGTTGAGAAGATGAAAAAAATCGTTCTACTTTAAAGAACGAAGTGCCAAAGTTAGAAAAGTCCAGAAGTTACTTATCAAAGAATGAACCAGAATTAGATGATTTTTGCCTTATTTGGGTGTTCATGTTCAGTCCACCAGCAACCCGGAGAGTTCCTCCCAAACATTTAAGAAGATCAAGTAGAGTTAGACACCATGTCCCTACACTAGATCTTCAACCATATTGGAGTATAGTACTGCCAACGATCGAACTTGACGGGGGAAAAGCCCTGAAGCGACTTGACAGAAGTGTACCTATTGTGAAAATGAACACAAAAGGAACTAGTACTCTTGGAAGCTAGCATAGAATGAAAGAGATCGACAGT
>NW_023591723.1:694400-727147 GCF_014843425.1 Jatropha curcas | reverse complement strand
GTTTTTACGTGAAATTTATTTACAAAGAACATAGAGCGTAACAATAAAATAAAGTGAGTTTTAAGTGAGTTTAAAGACAAACGCAATTAATTCAACTTTTGAGTTTACTTTGTTGTTGACCCAAACATAGGCCCTAAACAAGCCAATATTCTCTTTTTTTTTCTTTTTTTTTTATAAATAAATTAACACCTCGCAATCCTTTGATATGGTAGGATAAGGAGATGAATACAAAAGGAAAATCTCAAGGAAATTTCAAAGGAAAACGACATAACTAAAAATTTTTTTTTTTCCCAAAATAATGCGTGGTGCTATGATGATTAAACAACTAATTAGAGATTCCAATGCTTAAGAACTATTTAGTTTTAAACTATTTTTAGTTTTAAATGAAATAAATGTCTGCTCATGGTCTTGGTTTTGTTCATAATTTATTACATTTATCATAATTTTATAATTTATCAAAAAGTTTTATAAAGTTTTTAAGTTTCAAATAATTAAGCTTTTTGAATTACTAACTTGATAGTGTATTTTTAAGATTAGACTTGTCATGACGAGGTCTATAGCTATGAACATTTTAAAAATTATTTTCATTTTCTTTTTTCATTGTATGATTAAAAATACCTTCAAATTAATAAAAAAATAATTTTTCATTGGTTTGGTTCACAGTGAGCCCATAAATCGGGTAAAACAAGTCACTCCCATTTTTATGACTTTAAAATGACAAAAAATAAATTAATTTATTTGAAAATCTGTAAGAGACTTTTTATTAAATAATGAATAAAGATGATTTCAATTGTCTATTCTATTCAAAAATTTTGCGTGGTAAACCATTAAATACCTTCAAACTTTTGCGTCTGTGTAACAATTTCACCCTAAATCCAACTTAAACCCCCTCAAGCCACTCCAAACTAAAATGTTTTGTCACCAATTATACCCCAATTGAAATTTGATCAAAATAATGGAATTATATATATTTAATATGAGGTCCTACTAACTTATATTTGAATAAACTTACCCCAAAAAGAATGAGTTAGCCTAAATTTATACTATAAAATACTATAAAATCACTCAGACACTTACTTTGAACTTTTTATCACAACTGGCAAGGTTGAATTCCAAATTATAGCCAAATATAATTGTCCGAATAAGCGGGCCGTCACATTCAATTACAAATTTCCCACCTTTAAGACAATTTCACCTTAGATTCAAATTTTATCGTATTTTAATAGAGCCCCTAAATTACTAGACAAGTGTCAATTTTAAAACGATATTAGAAATGAAAACGTCGATATTAGAAATGAAGATAAACTAATTTTTGGTAAAAAAATAAATTAATAATTCACAACCTAACCTTAATGAATCCACATCACACCCTCATACATACAAATAGTATAAAAAAAAAAGATGTATTCTACAACAAACAAAAATAAACCAATAGAAAACGAAGTAACAAAACCAAAAATGAAGGAATAAAATAATAAAACAAAAAATGAAAAACAAAATGTAAATAAAGCGAAAAATTAGGAAAAACTTAGGAAAAAGTCACCAAACAGGAAAAAACTAGGATTCATATACGAGTATATATACGAAATAAATTATGGTTTCGGTTCCATAATTGGAAAACTAAACAGTCGAAAATTAGGTTTCCGATTCAACGATATATATATATATAGTAATCAATAAAATAACTCACCTTAAAAAATATATATAGAATTGCAACCAACACCGATGGAGCAGAATATCTCAAGAAGAATGAAATCTATGAGGAATAAAATACAGAAAGAAGAAGATGAAAAAAACTAAATGAAAGCGAAATCGTAGAATAAAAATCAATTTTCTTATAAGAACAAAAATAAAAGTAAAAATGAAATTGTAGAATAGATTAAATGAAAGCGAAATCGTAGAATAAAAATCAATTTTCTTATAAGAACAAAAATAAAAGTAAAAATGAAATTGTAGAATAGATGTTAATTTTCCGGTGAAGAATAGAAATGAAAACGAAAATGAAATCATAGAACAAAAATTGATTTTTCGATGAGGACTCTCGCGTCAATAGTGACTGTGACGATGACTCTCATTCTGGTCTTAATTCTAATTCAGAACCAACAGATATAGATAGAGCAAGTGGAATACCAGTGTGTATATATATCACTTTTGGATATATATATATGTAAATATATAAAATTGACTGAAAATTAATTAGAAAGATACATATATATAACTATTTGCATGGCACTGCACGGAAATGTCAACGTCTGCAAGTGGTTCTCAGGTGAGGGGAAAAAGAAATATTTTGTGTGTAAAATGAAAACAATGGTGGTATAGAGAGAAACAAGCATGAAAATATAAATTAAATGATTAGGAAAAGAGCAAATTGGGGAGAAGAACTTAATGTTCAATAGTGATATTACTCACATGAATGAGAAAGAAAGAGAGAGTGAGAGAGATGGAAAGCGAAGGAAGTGTTTGTGCAGTCCACTAAGTTTGGAGAGGGATTTTATAGGGAAAAATAAAGAAAGCAATCCCATCAATAAATAATTAATGTATGGAGGGACAATGATTAATGAGTAGTAATTTTGATTAAGAGAAAGTTTACTCTTTTAAGCATAATATAAAAACCTCGTTACGTGAAAAGGTAAATAAGGAAATCACTAACAAAACTGATATTGTTTTAATAATTTAGGTCAAAATGAGATTTTTAAACTAAAGTTTCAAAATCTGACATATACTATAATATGCTTATTAGAAATAAGTAAAAAAGGTACTACTAAAAACACGGTACTACCTTCCCCGAAAATGTCGGGAACCATTTAAAAAAAAGTTTAATGTATACAATTTACCATTTTAAAAAAAGTTTAATGTATAAATTTACCATTTTATTTTTTTATAAAAAATCTTATGATACCTCTAATTTCACTTTGACTGAGTGAATACCATAATTTATAAAATTGTACCAATTAAAATGCTCCAACTTATGAAATTAAATCATAATTAAAAAATAAGAAAATTGTTATTCTAAAAGTTGTACTAAATATATATAGGACCCTTTTGGTCTCTTAAAGGACAACAATAATTCAATTATTACTACTCTAATTTCTGTATGAAATTCCCATAAAATTTTTCACTCCACTTATGAACCGAATCAATGAAACTAAAGATTTTTAAATAGTATTTCTATTGAAAGTTATGGCATTATTACCGTCACATTATGAAAACATTTTGTTTATTACTATTGTATTATGTTGCAGCCTTTTTAGTTTTAGAAGTATGGCTTAGATAGGTTAACTATGAGAAAATTGGTTAACTATGAGATAAGTTATGAAGTAAGGGTAAAAGCATGGGCAAGTATGAAATTGACAGCAAACCGTACTTGCGGTGCTTTAATCTTTTTGTATTTAAGTGTGAAACTTGATCACTGAATTATGCCCACTATGAAACCTCCTATTTCATAATGTTTTTCACAATCCTTCTCCTTTAAAGCCTAAAATCTACAAAAATTTTTCCTTTCTTTACTGCAGAATTTGTTTTGTCTTTGTAAACAGTCTCTGCAGATACATATTAACTTCCTCTCAATCACTTTTGCCCAAAACTCTGACAGCTTTTCGATCTATCCTTTCTTTCTGTAAATTATATGTTCCGGAGAAATATCCAAAACTAAAACCTATTACGTGTTTTTGTGGCAAATTTAGGGATAAAAACATACAACATTGAGGTGACAACCAAATAGGTTGAGTTTTTACAAGACAAAAAGATTGTTAATCAATGACAGTATATGTGTTTCAGAAATTTATTACAAAAACACATAGGTCACAAAACAAGCTTGGTTTATTAAAGACCAAACACATGTTAACCAAATGTAGCAAATAATTTCCACCTTTTGAGCTCTTACTTTGCTTGTTGGACCCAAGCATATGCCCTAGACAAGATAATATTCTCTTTTTTTTCTTCTATTTTTTTTTATCAATAAATTAAACAAACCTCGCAATCCTTTTTGATATGCCAGGATAAGGAGATGAATAACAAAAGCGAAATCTAAGGAAATTTCCCAAAAGAAAACGACATACACTAAAAAAATATACTTTTTCCCAAAATAATAATATACTTTTTTTCCCAAAATAATGCATCGTGCCGTGATGATTAAATAACTAATTAGACATTCCAATGCTTAAGAACTATTCAGTTTTAAATGAAATAATGTTGTCATGGTTTGGTTTTTCATAATTCTATAATTTATCAAAAACTTTCAAATATAATTATTCACTTTCTAAATTACTAACTTGACAGTGCATTTTTAATATTAGACGAGGTCTATGTCTATGAACATTTTAAAAATTATTTCCATTTTATTCTTTTTTCAGTATATGATTAGAAATACCTTCAACTCAGTAAAAACAATAATTTTTTATTAATTTGGTTCCCCTAAATCTAACTTAACCCCTCAAGCACACCAACTAAAATTTTTTGTCACAATTATATCCCAATTTGAAATTGGTCAAAATTAATGAATAAAATATGTTAAATATGAATCCTACAACTTATACTTGAATTATCTTAACTCAAAGAATGAGTTCGCTAAATTATACTATAAAATACCATAAACTTTGGCAATTGTAACAATTTCACCCAAAATGACCTTAATCACTCAGACACTCAGTTTTAACTTTCTATCACAACTGCACCTTGAATTCAAATTATAGCAAATATAATGTTCCAATTAGGGGGTCACTTCAAATTATAGCAAATATAATGTTCCAATTAGGGGGTCACATTCAATTACAATTTCACCTTAGGTTCAAATTTTATGTTATTTTAATAGAGGCCCTAAATTACTAGACAAGTGTCAATTTTAAAACCATCTAAATCAATATAGAAATGTTGCAATCTCTACATTAATAAAAGGTCCTTAATAAATGTCAAAAATGCAGTTTTAAACTAAACAAAATGTCAGATATTAGAAATGAAGATAACCTAATTTTTGGTAAAAAAATAAATTAATTCACAACCTAACCTTAATGAATCCACGTCACACCCTCATACATACAAATAGTATCAAACAAAATATGTATTCTACAACAAAGAAAAATAAACCAATAAAATGAAGGAATAAAATAATAAAACAAAAAATGAAAAACAAAATCTAAATAAAGCGAAAAATTAGGAAAAAGTACAAACAGAAAAACTAGGTATATAAATTAGAAAAAAGTACAAACAGAAAAACTAGATATATATACGAAATAAATTATGGTTTCGGTTCCATAATTGGAAAACTAAACAGTCGAAAACTAGGTTTCCGATTCAACGATAAATAAGGTATATATATATATATATATAGTAATCAATAGTAACATCAACTAAAATAACTCACCTTGACACCTCTAAAAATCAAAAAAAAAATACTATATATATATGAATCGCCACTCAACGGCCCCGATGCGCAGGCAGAATACAAAATATGGAATCAATCGAAACTGTAAATATACTCAAAGAACGAATGAAATCTATGAGGAAAATAAAATACATAAAGAAAAAAGATGACAAAAAAACAAAATGCGACAGTTTGAAATCGTCAGAATAAAAAAATCAAATTTTCTGATACACGAACAAAAATTTACAAAAATAAAAACTAAAATATGAAATTTTGTAGACATAGATATAATTTTTCGGTTTCTTGAACTGAAGAATTAGAAATGATACAACGAAAATCGCAAATCGATAGAACAAAACCTTGATTTTTTCGATGAGGGAAGAATAGAAATGAAAACGAAAATGAAATCATAGAACAAAACTTGATTTTTCGATGAGGACTCTCGCATCAATCGTGCCTGTGTCGATGACTCTGATTCTGGTCTTGCTGCCAAAGGCAATTCATGCCTGCCATTAAAACAAGAAGTAGTAAAAAGAAGAAACATTAGTTTCAAAGTGACAAATAATAGCATCCAAACAGAAAATAAAAACCTCATTACGTGAAAAGGTAAATAAGTAAATCACTAACAAAACTGATATTGTTTTAATAATTTAGGTCAAAATGAGATTTTTAAACTAAAATTTCAAAATCTGACATATACTATAATATGCTTATTAGAAATAAGTAAAAAAGGTACTACCTTCCCCGAAATGTGGGAACCATTTAAAAAAAGTTTAATGCATAAATTTACCATTTTATTTTTTTATAAAAAATCTTATGATACCTCTAATTTCACTTTGACTGAGTGAATACCATAATTTATAAAATTGTGTCCATTAAAATGCTCCAACTTATGAAATTCAATCATAATTAAAAAAAATAAGAAAATAGTTATTCTAAAAGTTGTACTGAATATATATAGGACCCTTTTGGTCTCTTAAAGGACAACAATAATTCAATTATTACTACTCTAATTTCTTTATAAAATTCCCATAAAATTTTACAACTCTACTTATGAACTGAATCAATGAAACTAAAGATTTTTAAACAGTGTTTCTGTTGAAGGTTATGGCATTCTTATGAAACATTTTGTTTATTACTATTGTATTATGTTGCAGCCTTTTTAGTTTTAGAAGTATGGCTTAGATAGGTTAACTATGAGATAAGTTATGACGTAAGGGTAAAAGTATGGGCAAGTATGAAATTGACAGCAAACCGTACTTGTGGTGCTTTAATCTTTTTGTATTTGTATTTAAGTGTGAAACTTGATCAATGAATTATGCCCACTATGAAACCTCCTATTTCATAATGTTTTTCACAATCCTTCTCCTTTAAAGCCTAAAATCTACAAAATTTGTTCCTTTCCTTACTGCAGAATTTGTTTTGTAAAAGTTCTGCAGATAATGTTATTTCTCAATCACTTTTTTGCCCAAAACTCTGACAGTTTCGATTTTATCCTTTCTTTTTTGTAAATATATTTTTGCCCAAAATAACTCTGAAGTTTCGATTTTTTGTCCTTCTTTTTTCTGTAAAATATATGGTCCGAAAATAATCCAACTACAACTATTACGTTTTTTGTGGAAACTTTAGGGAGATAACAACATCAACATTGACCCGCGGCTGACAAACAAATAGATTGAGTTTTAAACAGACAAAAGATGTAATCAATTGACATATACTGTGTTTTCAGAAATTTATTACAAAACACCCATAGTCAAACAAACAAGTGTGGTTTTAAAGACAAAACACATGTCAACCACACCTGTAGCAAATTAAATTTCCACTCTTTGAGCTTTACTTTGTTGTTGACCCCAAGCCATATGCCCTTAGACAAGATAATATTCTTCTTTTTTTTTTTTCTACTTTTTTTTTATCAATAAATTTAAACACTCGCAATCCTTTGAAAAGCCAGGATTAAGGAGACTGCAATTATAAAGGAAATTCTACAGGGAAATTCAAAAGCAAAAACGACATAACTAAAAAATATTTCTTTTTTTCCCAACAATAATGCATCGTTGCCGTTGATGATTTTAACATAAACACTAATTAGACATTCCAATGCTTCAAGAACTATTCAGTTTTAAACCGATAATAATGCTTTTGTTCATGGTTGTTTTCATAATTCTATCAAATTATCAAAAAGTTTTTCAAATATCAATTATTCAACTTTTTCTTCAGAATCTACTTACTTGACAGTGCATTTTTTAATATTAGACTTGCTTAGACAGGTCTATGTCTCCCAGATGAAACATTTTTAAAATTATTTCCATTTTATTCTTTTCAGTATATACATTAGAATAATACCTTCAACTCAGTTAAAAATAATAATTTTTTCCATTACATGTTGGTTCATTAGCGAGTCCCACCAAACCGGGTCATTTAAACAAGTCAATCCATTTATGACTTTAAAACTGGACAAAAAATAAATTACATTTATTTGAAAATCCCGTTAAGCAGCACTCGTTTTTGTCGAAACATTAATGCAATAAAAATGACTTTCAATTGTCTATTCAACAATTTTGAGGTAAATCATTAAATAAGCTTTGGCCAATGTAACAATTTCACCCAAAAATTTTGGACCTTAATTTCACTCTAGACACTCAGTTTTAACTTTCTATCACAACTGCCACCTCTGAATTTCAAATATATAGCCAATATAATGTTCCAATTAGGCGGGGTCCACGTTCACATTAATAATTTCACCTTAGGTTGAAATTTTATCCGTTATTTTAATTAGAGGCCCTAAATTTCACTAGAACAAGTGTCACATTGTAAAACCATCTAAATCAATTATAGAAAGTTGCATCTCATACATTAATACAAAGGTCCCTTTCAATAAATTGTCAAAAACTGCAGTTTTTTAACACTAAAACAAAATGTCAGGTATTAGAATATGAGATTTAACCTAATTTTTGGTCTCTAAAAAGAACTTAAATTAATAATTCACAACCTCCTTAAATGACATCCCACGTCACCAACCCTCATACATCACAAAATTAGTATCAAAAAAAAAAGATGAGTATTCTCTACAACAAAACAAAAAATAAAAACCAAATAGAAAACGGACAGTAACAAAACCCCAAAAATGAAGGCAATTAAAATAATAAAACCAAAATGAAAAACCAAAATGTTTTAAACTTAAACACGCGAAAAAATTAGGGAAAAAGTAACAAACAGAAAAAACTATGCACGCCCGCCGGCTCATATATACCGAAAATTAAATTACTTTTTGGGTTTCGGTTCCATAATTGGAAAAAACATAAAACAGTTGAAAATACTAGCGGTTCTCCGATTTCCAACCGAGGATACTATATACATCCAAAAATGGAAGAATCAAAATAACTCAAAACAAAAAAATGAAAACAACACAAAAATGTTAAATAAACCGCGAAAAAAAAAAAAAATTAGGAAAAAGTACATAACAGGAAAAACTAGGTATATATACGAACATCAAACTTATGGTTTCGGTTCATAAATTTCGGAAAACTAAACAGTCGAAATTAGGTTCCGACTTCAAACGATATATATATATTATATACCATAATTGGAAAACTAAACAGTCGAAAATTAGGTTTCCGATTCAACGATATATATATATATATATATATTATAGGAAAAACCCGAGTAAAAATGAGTATTACCATAATAAAAAATCAAAACCTTATAAACCTTATAACAAACATAAAGGAAAGCAACCATTTAAAGCTTCACAAAAGCTTTAAATGATTTAACCTGTTATAACTGTGGTCAGAAAGGACACACTTCTAAATATTGTAAATTCAATAAAAAATTACATGAATTAAATTTAGATGAAGATATTTTAAATAAAATTCACGCTCTATATCTCAATTCTGATACTTCAGATTCTGAGATTACAGAAAGTGATAATCAAATTGATGAATTAGGTTCAACAACTAGTTCATCAGATAAATCTTTAAATATGTTAACTAAAGATCAAACTACAATTTTAGAAGTAGTTAATCAACTTGATAATCAAGAAACTAAAACTAAACTTCTTAAAAAATTATTAAAAAGTTTTGACGAAGAAACACCCATAAAAGAATCTATAGTCCCTATTATAAAACCTAATACATATGATTTAACGACTATTCTAAACAAAAATAAACATAAAAAGATTAATTTAGATATTGGTAATAAAGATTTAAAAAATGAAATTAGAACATTACAAATGGAAGTTAGTGAATTAAAAAATCAATTTCAACAAAATTCTAAAAGAATAAAAGACTTAGAAGCTAAATTTATATCTAGTTCTTCTTCTGAGAAATCAGATGATGAAATAGATGAAGAAATAAATACTTTAAATGACAATATGGATTGTAATTTTCTAAATTTATTACAAGAAATAACTTCACGAAAGTATTTGGTAAAAATCACAATTAAACTATCACATGATTTTATTATAGATGTTAATGCACTATTTGATACCGGTGCTGATTTAAATTGTATAAAATCTGATTTAATTCCTAAAAGATTTTGGTCACAAACCAATGAAAAATTAAGTACAGCTAATAAAACTAAATTAGAAATTATTGGTAAAACTGATGCATATATTGTAAACAATGATTTAGAAATAAACACAGTATTTTTATTATCTCCTCAAATAAATTATCATGTTATTTTGGGCACACTTTTGATAAATTTAATAACCCCCTATTCTGTTAAAGAAGATTGCATTACATTTAAAATTAGAAATAACAAAGCTAGGTTTGATTTCACAGAAAAACCTAGAAAGAAAAACTTAAATTTATTAAAAGCTTATTCTATTAAAACATTAGAAATAAATTCTTTGCTTAAATCTAAAGAAGAAGATTTAAAAGATTTAAAAAATAATGTACATTTAAATAGAATAAAACAACAATTAAACAAAGAAGTTATTCAAAGTCAAATAAATAAATTAAAAGAATTTATGGAAAAAGAATTATGTGCAGATCATCCAAATGCATTTTGGGATCGTAAACAGCATGTAGTTGATTTACCTTATGAAAATAATTTTGATGAAAAAACTATTTCTACTAAGGCTAGGCCCATTCAAATGAGTCCAGACTTAATAGAACATTGTAAAAAAGAAATTCAAGACTTAACAGATAAAAAATTGATTTGTAAATCTAGAAGCCCATGGTCTTGTGCTGCTTTTTATGTGACACATGGTAAAAAAATAAATTTCAAGACTTACACAGATAAAACAACATTGATTTGCTAAATCTAGCAAAGCCATGGTCTTGTGCCTGCCTTTTGATGCTGCTTTTTATGTGAATAAAAATGCAGAAATAGAACGTGGAGTTCCAAGATTGGTAATCAATTATAAACCTTTAAATACAGCTTTAAAATGGATTAGGTATCCTATTCCAAATAAAAAAGATTTATTAAAAAAGCTTTATAATGCTAATATCTTTAGTAAATTTGATATGAAATCTGGCTATTGGCAAATTCAAATTGCCCCTAGAGACAGATATAAAACTGCATTTACAGTTCCATTTGGACAGTATGAATGGAATGTAATGCCGTTTGGACTAAAAAATGCTCCTTTTGAATTTCAGAGGATTATGAATGATATCTTTAATCCTTATTCTCAATTTTGTATTGTTTATATTGATGATGTGCTAATTTTTAGCCAAACTATTGATGATCATTTTAAACATTCTCAATTTTGTATTGTTTATATTGATGATGTGCTAATTTTTAGCCAAACTATTGATGATCATTTTAAACATTTAAAAACATTTTGTATGATCATTAGAAAAAATGGTTTAGCACTCAGTAAAACTAAAATGGACTTATTTAAAATTAAAGTACGTTTCTTAGGACATTATATCGAGCAAGGTATAATACAGCCTATCGAAAGAACTTTAGTATTTGGAGAGAAATTTCCTGATATTATTACTAATAAAACACAACTACAGAGATTTCTTGGTTGTTTAAACTATGTTATAGATTTTTATCCTAATTTAAATTGCATGATAAAACCTTTGCATGATAGATTACGTAAAAATGCTAGTCCTTGGACTAATATAGATTACGTAAAAATGCTAGTCCTTGGACTAATAAGCATACTCAATTGGTAAAACAGATAAAACTTTTAGTAAAAGAAATACCTTATTTGTATATACTAGATCCAACTACTTTCAAAATTGTTGAAACAGATGCTTCTGATATTGGTTATGGAGGTATTTTAAAACAAACCATAAATAGTAAAGAGCGTATAATCCAATACACCTCTGGTCATTGGAATCCTGCTCAAATTAATTATTCTACTATTAAAAAAGAAATTTTGAGTATCGTAATTTGTATAAATAAATTTCAGTCTGATTTGTTAAATCAAAAATTTTTATTAAGGATAGATTGTCAATCTGCAAAAGATGTTTTGCAAAAAGATGTTAAAAATCTTGCTGCTAAACAGATTTTTGCCAGATGGCAAGCCTTACTAAGTATTTTTGAGTTTGATATTGAGTTTATTAAAGGTACTTCTAACAATATCCCTGATTTTCTTACTAGAGAATTTCTACAGCGCAATGGGACGCAAGAAGGATAAAGGTAAACAACCTAAACAGGAACCAGACTCCCCTATCAACTCACCCACTAAAGCTCTGTCTGAGCATTCCGAAGACATCACTAAAACCTTAAACAGTAAACCAGACCTTAAAAGATGGATTGATGAACTTAGCCAATCCCCTGAAGTCATTAAAGCCTTACAGAGTATAGCCTCTTCTACAGCGGAAGAGACAGGTATGTCTTCTAAATCTAAAGCGATCGTATCCGCTCATGATACGGCTATTCTGTCTCAAACGGTAGACAGTAAAGAATTATCAAATCCGTTGATGGCCAAACGGTTAGTTAGACATCGTATCCGCTCATGATACGGCTATTCTGTCTCAAACGGTAGACAGTAAAGAATTATCAAATCCGTTGATGGCTGTGGATTTGCCAAAAATCCAATATAAAAATCATTTGCAAAAATGGTTTATTAAATCCTTATATAATTTTGAAACTACAGTTGAGGATGGATATAATCATATTAATCCTTGGCAAATTGTTAAAAACTATTACCCTGAGGATTGGTATTTTACTCCAATTGATCTTTCTAAACCTCAGGAATATTATCTAAATATTTTGGTAGATACTGGATCTGTCAAAATTAAACATACATTTGATAGAAATAATAAATCTATTATTTTATATTCTTCTATTCAAATAAAACGCGTCATTCACAATAAAGATTGGCCCGTATCTTCTCTTTATACTCCAGTAAAATTTAAAGTTTTACATAAACATACGACTAATGTTACGTATAACTATTTTGATTATAAGGAGGCTTGGGATAAAGTATTTTGTATTCAAAATCCCAATACCACCCATTCTTGGTTGATATATTTTGATCAGACTTTTCGTATTGATCTTAAAATCCCCAATTGGTTTAAACATTGGTGGCAATTTAAAGGCATTTCAGAGGAAATCATTCCTTCTGAATATCTTTCCTTATATCACTATTTTAAAGCCCATTATAAACCTACACCTGCAGAAGTGCATATCCCATCTTTGATGTATTTCTGTATAACCTTCTTCACTCCATGGGTCTACCAATGGTATGTTGAAGTCCAATATATACAGGGAACCCAAATTCCCATGTTACTAAAACGTCACAAGATAAAATGGTGGGGATCTTTTAAGAATACCACCACCGAGTTAACCATAAATAAATGGATCAGGTCCAAACTCTCCAGCCCATCTAAACCAGCAATAACCTATGCCACAACATTAGCTATTCAGGATAACCCACAATTCGGTATCCAGAAGGCCCAATGCCAGGCCCGGTTAGCTGCGGCTAAAACACCCGAGGAATATAAACTAATCTGTCAAGAAATGTTTTCCCAACTTTCTACAGGTTCAGATCCTCAGGTAAATCCATCAACTAGTAAAGCCCAGAGTACATCATCTGGACAATCATCTAAAGCCCATCATAGAGGCAAATCTAAAGTCATTTTATCTTCATCTTCTTCAACAGATTCCTTATCTTCTGTTGACGATTCTGAAGATAGTGACGCCATGTCACTCATAAACGTTCAAAGTAAAACAGGCACAAAGGCCAAAAGAGATAAAGAAAAAGAAAAAGAAAGAATAAAGGCAATAGAGGCAAATCTAAAGTCATTTTATCTTCATCTTCTTCAACAGATTCCTTATCTTCTGTTGACGATTCTGAAGATAGTGACGCCATGTCACTCATAAACGTTCAAAGTAAAACAGGCACAAAGGCCAAAAGAGATAAAGAAAAAGAAAAAGAAAGAATAAAGGCAAAAGCCAAAAAAGAAAAAGAAAAAGAAAGAATAAAGGCAAAAGCCAAAAAAGAAAAAGAAAAAATAAAAAAGAAAAAGAAGGACACGTCTTCGTCCTCATCCTGTTCTGAGTCCATATAAACCAAGGCAGAGGGAACCTTATTCCTTCACATTATAATTGAAAATTATAACGTTTTATTTGTAAAGATCATGTGGACGACCAACATCTATTCACCAACAGTAAAGGTCAACCACTGTTCAACACAGTAAAAGACAAGCACAGTAAAAGGTCCACAGTAAAGGTCAAGCTCCTGTTCAAACAGTAGAAGCCAACCACTATTTGCACAGTAAAAGAAGGCGACAGGTCACTGTTCATCTGCAGGAAAAGCAAGGAACAAGTCACTGTTCAGCCACAGTAAAAGATAAAGAAGCCAAATAGTATAGATTCCTTATTTTTTCTATTTATAGGGAGTCTTTTTTCATTTGTAAGCACGGTTTAAAACGGACACTTAAACACTCTCTCTAAAACTTCTCCCTTTGTAAAAGATTCAAGGTTAGCGAAAGTCTAACTAAAAATCTATTTCTTTGTAAGTATAAACAACCGTCATTAAAGTTTCATTTATAAGTTTATAAATTATATTTGTATATTGTATTTCATTATTGTAAATTTAAATTTCATATATAAATTGCTACTTTGGTAAGACCGTGTTAACGGCACACTCTTCTCTTCTCCCTCTATCACTCTGACTTAATTCTGGGGATCCCAGGTTAAGGTTGCAGGAACCCTAAACCATTAAAATAAAATAAAAATAAAATAAATTGAGTTGATTGATAAATAAATTATTAAAATAAAAATAAATTATAAGTATGCTCTGTGGTTGCAGTTTAAACTGATCTTCCACATCAGAAACTATTATTGTTTATATTGTATGTTTGTTTATTGTATATCCATTTATAATTGCTTCCAGTAACTAAAATCAAGTATAAGTTAATTCATCTAAGTTTGCTTCCGCTTTGTCTTTTTTGTTGGTATCAGAGCCAAACGATTTAAAACTCTTATTGATAAACATTAATAAAGTACTCATTTGAAGTATATCAATTTAGTGTTGGCAGTGTCCACTGAACCCTCTTCCACTGAACCCATAAGTAGTATAAGACCCATGAGGGGCATCGAAAGGGTATAACCGAGCAGGGTATAACCGGGCAGGGTATAACCGGCTAAGTCCAAAACTTATTTGATATATTAAAATGGATCCTTTATTGTGTAGATCAGTAAGCAGTATTAAATCCAATGATTCTGAATCTTCAGAAATCAAAAAGGTTATAAACAGAAATGAATTAATTTTACAAGATTTTAGTAAAGCCATTGATGAATGGGAAATACCTAAAGTTGATAAAGAACAAATTTATAAAGAAAATTCAAAAAAGTTTATTAAAAGAAACTGATTATTTTTAACAAGTGATCTTTTAGTAAAGTCCATTTTTTATGAAATGGGATAATATACGCTATGTGTTATAAAATGGAACCAAATTTATAATTTTCTTAAATTTTTATTTATTCTAAAACGTGGATTTTACTCGTAAACTTTTAAAATAAAATTTCTAAATTTAATTTATTTAAAACTGATTATGTAATTAAAACAGAAGAAAGAGATTTTCAATTAAGTAAACCTTTTGAAAGAATTACTCTTCTCTCTTCTAAAACGTTACAACATCATAAAAATAAAAAATATAAATATATTCATATTGGATTAATTCAAGTTGGAATAAAACCTTTAACCAGAGAAGGATTAAACACTAGTATTCTTGCAGTCATAAGAGATGCTAGATTTTTAAATTTTCAGGACTCTTTATTCGGATCAGTGGAGACTAGCTTAAGTGAAGGTCCCATATCCTTTGAAGCATATCCTGATATAACTGTTTCTTTAAATGATTTAAATATTTTAGAAAGTATCATTTTGGAAATTAAAACTCATAATTATAAGATGAAGCAAGGATCTATTCCTATTGCTTTGATTTATAAAATTCATTATAAAGCTATGAACTCAGCTTTTGCAACTAAATATAAATTACAACCTAAAATTGGAGAAACACGTTTTCTGCAAACAGATTTGAGTAAAACTCATACTGTTATACCTAAAACCATCCAATGGAAAGATATAACACTTCCTGAGGAATGGATTTTGGAAGGCATTGTTCCTCCTCCAATTTCTGATAAAATCAAACCAAACATCAATTTACAAAAAATTGAACAGTTTGAAGATGGTAAAGTTACATTAAAATTTAATAGAAGTCATAGTATAAGATATACAGGGTCGTCTTCCTCTGTTATTTCAGAAGAAAATGATAGACCTAATTCTCATATACCTTCTGTTATTTATGCTAAATATAAAGACACTGAATCTAAACCAATAATCCAAACATTAATAAAACCAAGATATTCTACATCGGATATCCCTAATTCAAATCAGTCTTTTAAAATGAAAGGTGTTGATTATAGTTCTTCTATACCACAGGCGGTTTATACCCCTATAGAAACTTATATTCAACAGCAATCACATTTAAACAATGAATCACCTGAATCACCAACAGCTTCAGCTATAACTGAAAATGTTAGTGAATTAAATAGAGAATTAAATGCACTCATTAAAGAAGAACAAACTGATATTGAGAAAAGATTTTTAAAAGAAATTTCAAAAACTAAAAATTTAATTAAGATGAAAAAGATTTTAAAAACTCATTCTTTTGAAGATATAAAATCTGAGTATTTAAATTATACACAAAATACTAAACACATTTTAAAATTCTTTGAATGGTTTGCATTAAATAAAAAAGCTATGTCTGAAAAAACTTTAAACCCCATATCTGTTCGAGACAAACGTCCAGAATGGATTGTAAATAATCAAACAATTAAAAAGGATTTTCCTCCTAAAACAATTAGTAAATTAAAACATCAAGATACTGAAATAATTTGTGCACCTTATAAAATAGCAAGAGAAAATGATAATGATAAAAAAATTATTGAACAAAATAATTTTAGTAATGCTAGTTTAATTTGCATAAATACACAATTAAAGAAAATTGAACATATTTTGGAAGATAAACCAAAATTAAATGAAACTGTGAAAGGTAAAGAACCAATAAAATCTCATGTTTTTAAACCTTATCAAATTTCACAGTCAAGTCAAAATGAATTTGTAAATAGATTAAAAGACCAATTAACTAAACTTGAACTAAGTTCAGACACTACTCAACACGTAGTTCCTGATACTGAAACTTCAAGAAACATAAATATTATAGAAGAAAATTCTAATAATTCTAATTCTGAGATTAGTGAACCTGACTCAGAAGACATTAAACATTTTGAAAATAATAAACATTTTGAACTAAATCCTATACATCATAATGCTATAGTAAATAGAGCTTCAGATTTAGGACTCATTGATAAACCAAATTCTTTGTCACAATTTAAATATAATGCTTCAACTATTTATGAATGGAATATAGATGGTTTAAGTGAATATAATATATTAAGTATTTTACAACAAATGACTATGGCAGCTAATGCTCTTTGTCACAATTAAATATAATGCTTATACTTCAAACTATTTATGAATGGATTATAGATGGTTTTTAAGTTGTAAATTAATTAATTACTATTAAAAAAGTATTTTCACAAACACAAATGACTAATGGCAATGCATTAATGCTCTTATTAAAAAAAAGTATAAAACTTCTAGGTACCCTATGTGTCTGATTAAGGACGTTATTAGCTTGATACAATAATCATTCGAGTTTCAACAGGCCAATTAAAAAGGGTGTGTTTGTATCATCAAATCTCCACTCCTATTCCCCATACAATTTAGATAATATTAAAATTATCCGTTTTAATTAATGAAAGATGACTGACCTTATTAATGTATTTGCAAAAATATGGTTGAATTTTAAATTCAGGATGCTTGATATGGTGATGTAATTCAGGATGCTGTGTCAACCTTAATTCTCACTATTTCGTTACATTTTATAGGAGATCCATCTCATTTAAAAGATAAAAATGCAGAGTTATTAAGTAACTTAAAATGTAAAAAATTAAGTGATTTTCAATTATATAAAACTACTTTTCTTACAAGATTAATGTTAAGGGAAGATTCTAATCAAGGCTTTTGGAAAGAAAAGTATATATATATATATATATATAAGTAAAAAGGTACTACCTTCCCCAGTGTAGGAACCATTTAAAAAAAAAGTTTAATGTATAAATTTACTATTTTATTTTTTTTGTAAAAAATCTTGTGATACCTCTAATTTAACTTTGATTGGTTTGTATATAAATGTCTTTTTGTTGATACCCTCAATTTAACTTGATGGTGAATAACCCATTAATTTTTTATTTAAAAATTTGTTACACATAAAATTGCTCCAACTTTGTGAAATATAAAAATAAATGCAAACTATATTTTTACTAAAAATAGTTAAGTATTGTTACTTATATTATTTATAGGACAATTTAAAATCTATATAATAAATTTTACAAAAAATAATACAAATTAAATACTAAATATATAAAATTTTATTTTACACAAAATAAAATGAATAACAAAATATTCTAAAAAGTTATAATGACCTTATATATAAGACTCCTTTTTGGTCTCTCTATTAAAGGGACAACAATAATTCCCAAATTATACTTACTCTAATTTTCTTTATGAATTCATTATTACTACTCTAATTTCTTTATGAAATTCCCATTAAATTTTACTACTCCATTTATGAACCGAATCAATGAAACTAAAGATTTTTAAACAGTGTTCATGTTGAAGGTTATGACATTCTTGTCGTCACATTATGAAAATATTTTGTTTATTACTATTATATTATGTTGCAGCCTTTTTAGTTTTAGAAGTATGGCTTGGATAGTTAACTATGAGATAAGTTACGAAGTAAAGATTAAAGTATGGGAAAATATGAGATTGATAGTAAACCGTATTTGTGATACTTTAATCTTTCTGTATTTAAGTTCTTGTATTTTTAAGTATGAAACTTTTGATCCTGAAATTATGGCCACTGATTGAAATACCCCTTTATTTCATTAAATGTTTTTTCATAATCCTTGTCTCTCTCTTTGACAGTCCTTAAAATCTGCGATAAACTCATGTTCTTATCTTACTGCCAAAAATTTGTTCTAAAAGTTCTGCATGATTAATGTATTTTTCCTCATTTCAACTTTCTTTGCCACTCAAAACCTAACAGTACTAACTTTAATGCTTATTGAACCTTTTTTATTAAGTTGCTCCATCAATCCAATTGGTCAAGAAATAACCATTCTTCAATAGTTACATACCACTAACTTGCTACGTGTTTTTTGGAAATATGTCGTAGGGACAAAAACAAAGGAACATTACAATTGACAACCAAATCGGTTGAGTTTATAAGACTATAACAAAAAGTTAATTCCCAAATGTTGTGACCGATATATATGTGTTTTCAGAAATTATTTTACCAAAAACACATTTCAGATAACAATGAACTCAATTTGCACTGAACAAGACAAAAAACACATGTACCAATGTAGCAAATTTAATTCGCACTTTATATCAGTGTTTACTTTGTTTTTTTGACCCCAAACATTATGCCCTAAGACAAGACAACATTCTCTTTTTATTTTTTTCCTTTTTTTTTTTTTTTTTTTTTTTTCAAATAATTAACACCTCGCAAACATTTGAATGATATGCCAGGATTTTTTTTTTTTTTTTTTTTTTTTTTTTTTTTTCAATAAATTAACACCTCGCAATCTTTTAATATGCCAGGATAAGGAGATGAATACAAAACGAAATTTCAAAAGAAAACAATATAATTAAAAAATATTTTTTTTTCCAAAATAATGGTGCCACGATGATTAAATAACTAATTAGACATTCCAATGCTTAGGAACTATTTAGCTTTAAATGAAATAATGTTGCCATGGTTTGATTTTTTCATAATTTTATAATATATCAAAAAATTTCAAATATAATTATTCACTTTTCAAATTTGCTAACTTGATAGTGCATTTTTAAGATTAGACTTGCCTAGACAAGATCTACGACTATGAACATTTTAAAATTGTTTCCATTTTATTCTTTTTTTAGTCTATAATTAGAAATACTTTCAATTCAATAAATAAAAATAATTTTGCATTGGTTTGATTTATAGTGAGTCCATAAACCGGGTCTAAACAAGTCAATCCCATTTTTATGATTTTAAAATGACAAAATAGATTAATTTGTTTGAAAATTCGTAAGAGACTGACACCTTTTTATTTCAATATAATGATAAAGATTCGATTTCACTTGTCTATTGAAAAATTTCGCCGGAATAAAACTATTTATAACCTACCTTTAAATCTTTTTGCGTCTGTGTTTACATAATTTCACCTAAATTTCCCTCAATTCTTGAAACCTTAAGTCACTCCCAATATACCCTTAATAATAATTTTTCTCGTTCATACAATCATTATACCCCCAATTTCCTGTAATAATTTCACCATAAATTCAATTTAAACCCTTAAGCACTCCAACTAAAATTTTTTGTCACAATTATACCCCAATTCGAAATTGGTCAAAATTAATGAATAATATATATTAAATATGGGTCCTATAACTTATACTTGAATTAACTTAACCCAAAGAATGAGTCGGCTAAATTATACTATAAAATACGCTAAACTTTAGCGATTATAACAATTTCACCCCTAAATAACCTTAATTTCTCAGACACTCACTTTTAACTTTTTATCACAACTGCACCTTGAATTCAAATTATAGCAAATATATGGTTCTAATAAGGGTCACAGTCAATTACAATTTCACCTTAGATTTCACCCATATATGTCAATTTTATCTTATTTTATTAATAAGAGCTCCCCTAAATACTAGATAAGTATCAATTGGAGTGTGAAAACCACTATATCCGGAATTTTTATTAAGATGTTGTTCAAAACACTTTACGACACCCCAACATGGCATTTTTGTCCCTTTTTATATTTTTATTATCTATTCATAAAAGACTAAACAGCAGACACCCGTCAAATATTGGTTAATTAGGTGCCTGGCTCCATTTCGCTTAGAGAAGCTTCAATTCATAAGGTGTCTGTGATAATAGTTTATCACACACGTTTCACACCTCAAAACAGAATGACCCCTTGAATAGAGTGACCATGGACGGAATAAAGTGAGAAATAAATTAATGGCTCGATCATGTGCATTAAATACACAATGATCTGGAAGCTCGTGCATTAAATACACATGCATGGAAGCTCCAGGTATAATATGTGTACATTGCATCTATTTTCCTTTTCTTCAATTAGACTATATCATCTGATATATTTTTCAAAGGAAATTGTTGTGCCCATTTTCTAAAAGATGCACAGAAATTACTAGGCTCACTTGCACACCCTACATAAGCAAACAACTACATAAGACTGATTCTTCCTAGTTATGAATAAATAAATCTTACATACTTGTCAGTTTGTCCATTGATAAGGTCATTTACAATGCTAAGACTATCTTCCTAATAAGATTTATATCATCCACCAAGATGTCTAAATGTGCAAATGCTGGTCAAGTCTCCATATCCCCAAATGCTTACTCTGTTTGTTACCTAGTGAGATAGTACAAGACACGTGATGAGATAATTAACTTCATAAGAACATTCTACAGGTTCTTCTTCTACCAAATACAGAAGGAAAGCTAGAATATAAACTTGGGAAAACCAACCTGCAGATTCCAATGACAGGACATCATTGGAGCAAGTGGACCCAGTCTCTGCTACTTCCCTGTCTCTAGATGCAACTGGAGCAGAAATAGATGACGAGAGTACATTCGAACTATGAGAATCATGGCCAGCCACACTAACACGGTTGCTACAAGACACTACTGCGAGGACGTCATTAAATGAATTCTCATGCAGCGTACAAGGTTCTGTAAATATTGAACCACAGGAGGAGGCAGCTGAAAAAGCCATTTCAGACACAGAAACAACACTTAAAGAATCAGACACAGAATAAGAATCATCTGCAAGGCTGTAACAAGCTGTTTCCATCTTTTGGGCAGACCTATGGTCCTCTTCATGAACTGAAGTTGCAGGTGACACACTTAAAAGATCAGACACAGAAATAAGCAATTTTCATCTTGCAAGCTGTAAACAAGCTGTTTCCCATCTTTTGGGTTTCCATCTTTTGGGCAGACCTATGCTCCTCTTCATGAACTGAAGTTGCAGGTGACACCTCACCCATAGAAACAAAAGCATTTTCACCATTAGAATGAATGAATTCACTGGATAGCGATACATGTAATGACTTTTTCTCCTCAGGAGAAACACGAGCACTTTCGTGAGTGCAATCAATGAATTCACCAGGTATTGATGCATGGAGTAGTTCTTTCTCTTCAGGAGCAATTAACTCCAAAGCCTCAGGTATATTGGACTTCTCCAATACTGTATTTTCTTCTGTGCTCAAATCAGAGATTTTATTTGTTGAAATATCATCAATTTTTCCTGGACCTGGTGTGCCCAAATCATTTGTCAAAACATCGTTGATGTTTCCTGGATCATCCCTGGATCAGAGTCAATATCTTCAGGGGAATCCATGGGTTTTTATGCAGTAGTCTGATTTGGTTTACAAGAGTGGTGTCCACTCTTTGATCGTAATTACTGGCTTTGATTCTGCAATCAAAATCACTGGGCAAAGTGGTGTCCACTGAACGTATTACTGGACTGATTCCTCACATCAAAATCACTGGGCTCTGCAAATGACTGCTTTATGGGATCCATACGTCCATGATCTTCCTCAATACCAATCATAGATTTAATATAGGTACCAACAACAGCATTTCCTTTTATAGCCACTGCTTGAGCATCACATCTTACAGGATCAACTATAGGAGGAATAATATCTTGAACAACATCGCAAAACTTTTTCATGCTCTCACCCACAGTGTGCACCTGGTTTTCAACATATCTAACAGTATTCTGTAAAAGAAGCAGTTCAAGCACAGGGGAATTGCAAAATCAAGTTTGAGGATCTTATATATGCAGTAATGCAGTTACCAAGAACATAATCTACAATTGTGATTGTGATGCAAGGATATTGATGTATATGTATGTGTATGTGTGTGTGTGTGTGTGTGTGTGTGTATTACACCATTTCAAGTAAAACATGAGAGCAGATACTTCTCAAGAAGAACAGCTAAAACAAGTGGAAGAAATGCTTGTATCCAGCGAGATTAAAAGAAGGGAAAAAAAAAGAAAAAAAAAAAGAAAAGAAAAAAAGAAAAGAGAAGAATCGATACCTGGTTCACAATGCTATCGACTTCCTGGCAAAACCTCTGATAAATGTTCCCAACCCAGGCTATACCTTTAGATTTTAAATCCTTATAAATATGTATTACACTCAAGAAAATTGAGCAGAACCCGCTTAGAGAACTAGATACAAATTCCAAGTTCAGGACAACAATTTAACCAGCACAAGAACAACTTCAGGCTAATTGAAAGAAATAAACTTTTTAATAATTGTGAAAGTGGAAGAATTTCCCTGTGCAAAAGAATTTGTTTTCTTGAAAATTGAAATATTTAAAGCATATAAATTCTCAGAATCTGTCTTCTAGTTAAAAATTTAAAACCACAAAATAACAATCAAAATAGAGTCATAAAATAGTCGGTCTAATTTGCGTTCTCTTCAGTCACTTTATGCAGTTGGCCTGCAGTTGGCCTCAACAGTACCACATGCATGCATACATACATACATGAAAATCAAAATCATCAATCCATACGAGCTGACTCAAAACTCTTCTTTGTTTTTCCTTGAAAATAAAATTTTCCCCTTTTTCCCCTTTATGCATCCATTATATTGTACAACATAAAAGAACACAAAAGGCAATCACATAACAAAGCTTAACATAAAAGTTGGCAGTAGGAATATATAAAAAAATACAGTCTTCCAACAAAAGGTAGAGAATGAAACTCAACTGATAAACCATACAATTTGATCAAATAGCATCTATAACCCAACACATTAAGAGGAAGATTACAGGGAAAGATAAGAGTAAATTACCATACGGGTGGGCAGTGATGACCATCGCCGGAAAGCTTGTGATAAGAGTAAACTACCCTACCCTACCCTACCGGTTTAGAAGTGTTTTTTTCACGGATCAAACCTTTTAATTTGCAAAAGTTATCTCTAAATTTAACCATATTTTGCCTCTCAAGCTGATCGATAAGGTTCGAATTATCACTTTGACCTATGGGTAAGCAAGTTTCGATTTTAACTGAAAAATCAAACTAAGCCGATGCTATTTAGTTTGATTAAATTTGATTTATCAACAAGATTAATTCGATTTGATTAATTACAAATGTAAATTTTAATTTTTAATTTTGACTCAGTATTCTATAAATTGAATAGACCAAAATAACCACAAAATTAGAGGTTAATCAATTCAAATTAGAAAAGCCAACTAAACCAACATGATTTCAATCAATTTGATTTGATTTTTTTAACTAAATTATTTTTTTTAAAAAATAAAAATTGACTTGATTATTTCACTTTAGTTCTATTTTTAAGAATAAAATTAAATCTTTTCAATTCAATTTAATTTGTTTTTTCATATTTACTCAATTTGATTCGAATTCTATATTTAAAATTTGATTTTTTCAATTGGGGCGATTCAATTGAATTCAATTGGGGCGATTCAATTGAACTGAATACTCATCCTTTACTTTCATTGTGTCCTTGCAAACAATGTTGAGTCCATAAAATTTTTTTCTTAGGATTAGCAAATAAATTTTTTTTTTTCTTTCAAAGATGGGTCAATGGATCCCTTATTTACTAAGCTAGATGCAGTATACCTGCAAAAGAAAGTAACACAACTAACTGGAATATTATCACTTAAATTTGCTTAATGAAGATTCCACTTGTGCTTGAAAAATAATTTATTTTGAAAAATTGATTGACTAGTAAGACAAGATTGAGATACAATAAGATTTGATTTTGTTCGTTTTTATTACGAAGGAACCACAAGTTTTTTAAGTTGGTATTGTAACCGCGTTTTTAGAAAACCCCTTTTTTTGGTTTTGGCTTTCCTTAACTGCTTTTCCCCCCAAAAAATTGGGGGGGAGCCACAAGAAATGCCTTTAGTCGTGTACAAACAAAATTATTGTTAGTTGTTTGAGTAGCTTTTCATGAACGTTAAAAACATTAAACGTCAAATAAGCTTAAACTTTTTATAAAAAACGCTACTTCAATCCTAGAAGCTAGTTCAAATATTTATTTATCGAATACTATAAAAAAACAGTGTTAGCGTGTGTTTTGATAAAAGGTCAAAAAAACAAGCGTTTCAAAGGATTTTAAGCTAAATTTATTATTGTTTAAAGTTGACAAATTATGGAAAAACCTTACCATTTTATTGAAAACTCCACTATAAGAACTTTTACGCATGAATTAAAATAGTTTCAGTATATATATGGATATATCCCAAAATCCCAAAATCTTGAGATATATTTCCTATGCGTTGGATTCTCTCAAGATGGAGTCTTAACAAGGAGTTGCAATTTTGAAGGCCTGTTGGGATGCCACCCCTAAAATCATTTCCATATGCAGCGAAATATTTAAGTCATCCACTAAGGCATATGCCATATGGTAGGTGACCTCCAATCTATTGTAATATATTTGTAAACTTGATACTTTTTGTCAAGTTTTCAGTTACAAGGAGTAGCATCGGTTGGAGACCAAGAAGACAAGATAAATTGACTCTAAATAGAGCTGTAAACGAGCCGAGTCGAGCTTTAGTGAGCTCGAGCTCGACTCAACAAGGATATACTCGAGCTCGAACTTGGCTCGAGTTCGTTTCAAACTCGGAAAATCAAAGGAATGAATGTAAGTTCGCTCTATGGCCACCCCACGTTATAATGAACGGAAAACACCAATAAATCGAGTTTAAAACGCCTATGGCCACCCCACGTTTTATAATGAAACTGGTAACACCAATAATCGGAAAGAACAAGATAAACGCCACAAAACGAATTGATAAGTTTACCCTTAATTCTCTGGATATTAATTAGAGGATAAACAAAATTCTCAAACAATCACTCTAATTAAGAAGCATTGCAAGAGTCATGAACAATTCATGCCTAAAATCAATTTTGCCAAGAAATCCCGTTTTACATTTTCTTAAAAGGAGGCCTATTTAATATGCCTTAAAACAAAACCTAACTCTAAAGAAGAGCATCTAACTAGGCTTGCCCTAAGGCTAAAAACACAGAGGCCTAACTATTACACACAAAATAGAATCCATTTCCAACCCAAATAGACAAATTAATATTGGGCAGATTGCATGAAAACAAACTTAAAATAAACACTATGAGCCCAGTATCCTTACATATTAATTTAGGACTAAACAAGCAACAAAGGGATGAAGAAACCACGTCCAAGCCCACATCCCTTACATATAGCATGGCTAGGATGTTGCTACACGACAGCACCATTGTCTCAACAATTGTAAGAAAAGCCTCGGTGTGCGCCTCGGTGTGCCTTCAAGTTCCACTCAACACTCGTTAAATGCCACATAATGAAGCTCTTGTGTAATTTGGTCAACATATAAGGACATGGTTGCCCCCATATCGATTGGCATGGCTCCGTGTAATTGTCCCACTGGGAAGCACCATTGGATCCGTATCATTCCCCTTTTCCTCGAAAAGATTTGTCCTCAAATCTGCATCCATGTTAAAAGGAGACAAATCACTAACATTGAAGGTTGCGCGAACACCATGCTCACTTGGCAAGGCTATCTTATAGGCATTGTCATTGATGTGCTTCATGACTGGAAATGGACCATCTCCACATGCATCCATTTTAGACTTTCGGTGGTTGGGAAACCTCTCCTTCCGAAGGTGCACCCAAACCCAATCACCCGGTTTAAATAGTAGCTTCTTCCTTCTCTTGGTCACACGGTCAACATACTTTCTGTTCCTCCTTTCAATGTTTATATTAGCTCTAGCCTTAGTGTGTATCTCCTTGACTAAGGCTGCCTTCTTCTCACCATTAGAAAACTCCTGTAACAAAGAAACAATATTAGAAGGCAAAGTAGAAGTGTCAATGTTAGGCAAATTATGCAAAATTCTTTCAACCGAATCATCAAGATCGACCTACCATCACTAACACTACTTTGGATCTCTCTCCCTCTCACATGCGAAGTCTGTTTCTTTATCTTCTCTCTCGGTGTTTCACTCACCATTGGGCCATTTAATTGTTTCTTTTCACTCTTGGCCTCTTTTTCCCCTTTTCCTTCATTTTTCTTTTCTCTCTTTCATTTTTCTTTTCTCTCTTTTCACTCTTTTCACTTCCATTTTCCCTCAAAGCTGAAGCCTATCCCTCTTGTAGCTTCTGTTGATCAGTACATACTTCTTGAGGTGACAATGGAGTAAGAATCATCTCTTTTCCGTCAAATGAAGATTGAGCGATTTCTTTTGGAAACACATCTTCAGATTCCTGCAAAGGATCAACAAAAACACTAGGCAAAGATTGTTTAATATCACTGGTAGTAAAATAAACTTCTTTGCACAAAGGTACAAATATAGGATGAATTTGTTTTTCCTTTTCTTCCCCCTCTTTCTTTTTATTTGCACTCTATGTATTTTCACTCATTTTATTTTCACTCTCCTTTTCTTTCTTTACAGCCTCAAGTGTCATACTTTTCTCTTCACATTGGTTTTTATACACTTCTTTTGAGGAAAATGATCTTGGATCGGTCATCCACCCATCCTTTGTGAATGAATACCTATTGAGGTAATCCACATTTTTCCTTCCTTGACCTTCCTTGCACCCTTCCTAACTTATTGTTCAAATCCCTAAAGTAATGATTAGGATTATCGACCTCCTCATCTTTAGGAGTTTGAAATCTAGTTGGCGCAGTAGTAGGACGAGCTCTTGTTGTATTAGAGCGTTGGGCGGCTTTAATCTCCTGCAAATCCTTTCTCATATCTTGGACAGAATTATTGAAAGTTCTAAACTGTCCTAGGATTGACGGCATTACAAGTTTCAATTGGGGATCCTCTATTTGATTTCCATCCCCACTAGTATCTCCAAATGTGCCTGCACTCATGGTTAGTGTACAAAATAGAAATCACAAAAACATTTGAGTTAGTGATAAAGCACTCCCTCACGTGTTTACACTCCTCCTTGCAATTCCTCCAATTGTACTTCAGAATCGTAGATTAACCAACCAATTCGAAAGCACGTTTTTAGAATCAAGGAAATAAATCTTAACAATAAAACTTAAGCACAACCTCTAGAAAGAAGACTCAAAACGATAATGGATGGTAGTACAAGGACAAGATGATATACTACTTGATTATATTAATTTAGAGTGTAGTGAATAAACAAATACACCCTAATAATGTAATAGAGGCAAAAGAAAGCTCAAAACAAGAATAAACAAACTAGAATTTAAAAGACAATTTCTAGATATAATGTATGAATGTATGAATTTAGTTCACTACAAAGCAAACAAATATGAGGACCTAATTAATTCTACCAATCAAAGCAAGCAAACAAGAAAAAACCCAAAAAAAAAATGTTTTTTTTTTTTTTTTTTAGGACTGTAGGCACGGATTGCTTCTGAGTTTCCTGTAGCAAGTTACTGTAGCAGGCATTGCTTGACTTGTATCCTCACTTAACCCCCAAATGGACCCAATTTAAGGGGTAGGGTTAAGGCCTTAAACAAGGTATTAAGTGGATGGTTTGTGTCTCCCGTCTCCCAATTTCAATTTAGGTAGGTAATGACTTAATATTTAGGTTGTCCAACAATGACTTTTGTGTTTTCTCAAGATAAGATCCCAATTCAAGTCAAAATATGATATCCTTCAATTGAATGTAAGGTAGACTATCAATAAATTCCCAAATCAAGTCAAAATGCCCTTAGGTTGTCCAGCAATTGTGTCTTCCAATTTCAATCTAGGTAGATATTTGATACGGATCAAGGAAGCAAGGTGAAGGATCCTCTAGCTATACCCGTGGGGCCAATCACAAGAGCTCGTGCAACCAAGCTACGAACAGCCTTGAATGCATTTGCTCAAGAACAAATCACATTAGAGCTTCAAGATCATAATAAGGACTGCAATGGTCTTTTATGGATTCTTTTTTTTTTTTATCAAGGAAAATCAAGAAATAAGCAAACAACAAGAATATTCAAAGATAGATCTTGAATTAGTCAAAGGGTAACTAGAAAATGATGCAAACAATAAGAAGATACAAAGAGAAATTGTCTAGACATTATTATCTCTTTAGATCTTGTTGGGTCTAGACAATTTCTCATTAGATCTTCTTGGATCTAGAATTTTCTTGTTAAATCTTCTTGAATCTAGTTTTGCCAAATAGCACACCCGGGCCGTGCTTCCCTCTGACTCTCACGAGGGAACTCCTACATTGAAGCACGCCCGTGCCAAATAGCACACCCAGGCCGTTCTGATACCAAAATGACGCGGAACCGGATCTTTTGGGAATCAAAGGAATGAGATGTAAGTTCGCCTCTATGGCACCCCACGTTTATAATGAAACGGAAAACACCAATAATCGAGATTAAAATGCTCTATGGCACCCCACAATAAACGCTCTATGGCACCCCACGTTTATAAAGAAACGGTAACACCAATAATCGAGCAAAGAACAAGATAAACGCCACAAACGAATTGATAAGTTTACCTCAATTCTTGATGCAATTAGAGGAAGCAATCTCTCACTATCACTCTAAGCAAAGAAGAACATGCAAGAGCATGAACAATCTGTCTTTGATTCAAAGTTTGCCAAAAATCCCATTTTACATCTTAAAGAGGCTATATATAAGCCTTAAACAAACTTAACCCTAAAGAAGAGCATCTAACTAGGCTGCCCTAAGGCCAAAACACATGGGCCTAACTATTTACAACACAAATAGAAATCATTTCCAACCCAAAATACAAATTAATATGGGCCAGATTGCCAAGAAAAACAACTTAAAATAAACACTATGAGCCCATATCCCTTTAACATATTAATTAGACTAAACAAGCAACAAGGGTAGACCCCATCCAAGCCCCACAACCCTTACATATTAGCAATGGCTAGGGATGTGCTACACAAACAAGCACATGTCTCTCAACATTGTAAGAAGCCTCGGTGGCCCCTTCAGAGTTCACTCAACACTCTGTTAAAAATGCCCACAATAATGAAGCCTTGTGTAATTTGGCAACCATATAAGGACATGGGCTGCCCCCATAGTATCGATTGGATGGCTCAGTGTAATTGTCCCCTAGAAGCACCATTGATCCCGACACTCGATTTATCCGTTTAAAAACTCGGAAAATCTAAGCCAGAGCTGAGCTCGTTTAAAAAATAGCCAAGCTCGAGCTTGATTCGGCTTTAAGCTTGGTAACCATAAATGAGCAGAGCTGAGAGGGCTCGAAATATATAATCAAAATGACGTCGTTTTTAATGTAAGGTTTTAATTGATCTAGCTCAACAGTTAACTCCAAGAGCTCGGGCTCGATAAAGCTTGGCTCGTGAACAAGCTCGAACTTAGCTCGATAAATCTTATGAACGAGTTCCAAGCGAGCTTTACCGAGCTGAATCTCAAACAGTTATAAGCAGCTACCTCGTTTACATCACTAGCTTTTGTTTTCAAAGACTAGCTTTCCACTTTAGAAAAGCCATTTGCTGAGTTTTGAATAGTAGCATAAAGCAAAAAGCAAGGACCATGGAAAGATAATATATAATAATAACATAGTAAGTAAGTGAGAAGACAGAATAAGGAAATGAAAAGTAAATTTCAAAAGGAAAACACTAAATAAAAAAATATTTTTTCCCCAAAAAATAGTAATAAAAAGTAAGAAATAAAAAGGGCCATGGTGATTAATAATTAGTTTAGAAAATTGCAAATGCTTAAGAACTATTCATTTATTTATTTACTTTAGTTTTTAACATAAAAAGTGCCTCTCTCTGTTCCTCTTTCAAATAGGTACGGTGAAATGAATCCGGAAAGTTTTTTTTAAAAATTTTGCATTTAAAAATTTAATTTTAAATTTTAAACGATGAGATTTAGCAAAAAATATTTTTTTTATACTAAACTCAGACCTGTAAATCAAATTTGAATTTTTCAAAAATCAAGGTGAAATAACCCTTAACAAGTAAAGACTTGAGCCCAAAATCCACTGAATAAAAGCCAAACCGGTGTTTGGATCGAACCGAAAATAGCCTAGAAAACAGTCCTTTCTGTCTTTTCTTCCTTTTTTTTTTTTCCCTTCCTCCTCTTCTTCTTCCTGGGTCTCGAGCGGCCGCTTTCCCCTCCAACCTTAACTTTTCCGGTTTCCGACCATCGCACGACGAGAGCAAGGTGGCGTACCGGGTCCCAAAGAACCGATAACCGATCACGGTTTCCCCCGGCTTCCTTTCAACAGCAAAAGAGTCCCCAATGGCAACGAAATGAGACCTGTCACCTCCGACAAACTTATAATTTTTTGATTTTCGACGATTAGCTCGATTCCAAGAGCGGCTGAAGGCCTCAAGGTGAGTTCTAAATCAGTTCCGCCATCTGTGTGAACATTTTCCACCCAAGAATCGACGGAATTTGGTGGAGGGAACTGAAACCACCAATGAACGGGCGGCGTGGAGATGGCTGTGGCGGTCGATCAGGCCACGAGCCCCTATCTCTCCTCAAAACGACACCAAAAAAATTATCAGCTCTACGAGTGGTTTCGAGCATTTTTGGTGTCAAGTGTTACAAAATTCTGGATTGTTTGAGGATTTAATGGCCACGCAGAACAGCGGCGGCGGTACAAGCGAACCGGCCGACGAATAGACCCGGTGGGCCCCAACAGGCAGAATCATACTTTTCCCTCGCTAAAATTATTAGTCCCATTTTCGATTGGGTACGCTCTTAAATCAAATTCCTAAATTTTTTATATAAATTTCAAAATTTAAGATTATTAGTCGATTTAGTCGATTCCGATAAAATAGTTAATTTGAATGTGATTCCCGCTAAGTAAAACCTGATAGATAAACTCACGTTAATTCTGATAAATTAAGAATACTAGTCATTTAAAATAAAATGTTATAAATGGAAACATGAAAGATAAATGAATAAATGTAGTATATTTAATTTTTGCTTCGAAGTAATATTTTAGTCTTTAATGTTTAAGATTAGTTTATTATTGAGTAGAATATAATTAAATAACAAGAAATTAGAATTATTTAAATAGTTTTATATATAAATTGAAAATATTGTTAGTCTGTTATAAAATAGAAATTAATTTTGATTGGTTATTATTTGTAAGTAGCCCGATTGTGATTAATTAATTGGGTTATAGAATCTTAGAATTATTAAATGGCATATATGTGTGCTTAACAGTTAATAAATGTTGTCTCAGGATCGATAGGCCCTGTGTGAAATTGTAAAGTAAAAGTTTTAAGATGAATTGCCTTCTGATGGATGGCCCCTTTGAGAACCTTTATTGTGGAAATTGTAATGTCATTAAAAGCAAGGTGGTTTTAAGATCCTAAATTTTAGGGGAGGTTCTGTTGAAGAAATTTCGTTAGGATCAGAACCGATAGTATAGATTAAATGGTTAAAGGTTTAATATATTTATTTGGAATATTCTTTAACTTGATAATATTGTAAAATGAGTACTTAATTCAGCTCAATCTCTTTCTCTCGTTCAATGCCATTTCGTTTAGATCGCTCTAGTTGTCACTGCTATCAATAAGTTTAGGACTGAAATTAGGAGTCGTTTTTTTCCATTTATGCATGTAAGTAATATAGGTATATAATATACTATATGCATCATATATAACTCATTATTATATAATGCCTTCGTCTTTGTTGTTATTTATTTACTTGTTTATTAGTTTTTCAATTCAATTATATTATAGTGTGAATAACTCTTTGTTAATGTATTTATAAATGAAAATCTATTTACATATTTTGCAAATTTTTTTGTTGTATCTGTTTGCATTAAACGCTAGGTTTGATTTATTTGTATTGTGATTATTGCCTTCATCC